>JAJIBD010032417.1:0-65000 GCA_021461705.1 Cryptotis parvus
CCCTCTCTGTGCTCAACAATCACTCTTGACAGTACTTGAGGGATCATTTGTGGTGTGGTGCTGAACCTGGTTCAGTTGCGTGCAAGGCAAGTGCCTCACCTGCTGTACTATTGCTTTGACCCCAAACCCTTCTTAAACTGGAGTTCCAACTGCCTGTGCAGTTACATAACTGAATTTGGGGAATTACAAAAAGTTTGACAACAGTAGGTTTCTGAATGTGCCACAATCAAACATTAATTCAAAATCAACCATGTATGGGCCGGAGCGATAGCCCAGCGGGTAGGGCGTTTGCCTTGACGCGGCAGACTCATGCCTGCACGGGTTCGATCCCGGCATCCCATATGGTCCCCGAGCACCGCTAGGAGTAATTCCTGAGTGCAGAGCCAGGAGAGACCCCTGAGCATTGCGGGTGTGACCCCAAAAAAAAAAAAAAGCAAAATCAACCATGTATGCTCTAGTGATCTAGTGAACTAATAATAAAAATCACAGCAATGCACTGCAATTGCAGTTATGTGGATATGCTTTCTTAGAATACCTTATCATGTGTAATGTTTGCAGGCCTGCTTGATGGCAAATAATGAGATGGCACAAAGCCAATAGTGGATGGGGTCCTTAACGCTGTGGTGCATATCTGGAAATTGCTATGAGTAGATCTTAACTATTTTCACCCCAAGAAATAAAAATGTGAAACTCTGTATGGTAAAAAATTAAAAATATCAACCATGTAATAAATCAAGGTGTTTCTGGTAGCTCTGGTCCATGTTGCCTTTCTCAGGCAAAAGGGTCAAGAGTAAAGAAAGTTTGCAAAACCCTGGGCTTGAGAGAATTAACTATAAGTCTTGGTCGCTGTATCTTTCAGTAGCCTCCAGAATTTTATACCCCCAAAACATAGGCATCATGGGCATTTGAATCTAGTTCTGGTTCCCTGTATATGGAACCTAGACTGTAAGCCTCCATAAAGCGGAGGTCTTCATCTTGCTGTGTTTTTGGCCAAGCTTGAAGAAGCAGGTAGATACACCTTGCTGACTCAAATTTAATTTCAAGACAAGAGGAGTGGCTGAGTGCAGAACATTGGGGAACCAATGTTCTAAGTATGAGGCATCAGGAGTTAAACAAGTAGTGAAGGAGTCTTTAAGGACTGTTTTCAAAACCAAATTGGAACAGTCTTTGCAAAAGTATTGTGGGCACTCTCTATACCTATGAAAAGGTTTGCAAAATAAAGTTAAGTGTGTTTACGGAATTATCAACCTCTGAAAACTCTAAACAATTAATACTTTGTAAACAAGTTTAGTTTCCTAAGAAATGTCTACAGAGTTAAACCTGGAATTGGTTCTAACTCACGAAAGAGAATCAGAACTTGCATGGATTTCCCCCTATCCAGTAGTATATGGTATAACGAGATGTAACTTTACCAATAGTCAATATTCTCAAAATAGTATCGCTACCATTTTATGCTCATTAAAATGAGAATATCTTAAAATGTTTTTAATGGGCTGGTGCCACAAAATGAAGGCTCAATTTATGAAAGAAAGTGAGTTGGTCAAAGCTTCGGGAGAAGGGGATTTTAAGAGTTCATTCCCTTCAAGGGTTCAGAGAAATAGTACAGTGGATCAGGGACTTGTCTTGCATGTAGCCAACCTGAGTTCGATCCCTGGCATTAGACATGGTCCACCAAGTCCGCCAGGAATGATTCCTGAGTACAGAACCAGGAATAAGCCCTGAGCACCACAGGGTGTAGCACAAAAAATAATACACAAAAAGAATGATAGTACAGTGGGTAGGCATTTGCCTTGCATGTATTGGACTCAGGTTCAATACCCAGCATCTCATATGGTCCCCTGAGCACCGCCTAGAGTAATTCCTGAGTGCAGAGCCAGGAGTAACTCCTGAGTATTGCCAGGTATGACCCAAAAAGCCATAAACAAAGCAAACAACAACGAAAACCCAAAGCAATACAATACAAACAAAAAAGAGAGTTCCTATTCCTCTGATAACGTAATTCCATCCTAAAAATTTTGTTTAAAGAAATAATCCTGGTAAGACAACAGTTCATAGTGAGGATGTTCAATAAAAGTACATTCTGTGATGGTCAAATGCTAGAAGCATCCTAAATGTCCAGAGGTTGTTTCCGTAGATTATGATTAATTCACTTCCTAAAACATTATGCAGGCATTAAAAATAATGTTTTGGAAAATGATTTGACAACATGAAGAACAAGCTCACGGTAGGTATGTTATTCTCTATAAATAAAACTGACTACAACCTGCATATATTATAGAAACATAATTTTGTTGAAAGATTATATATGTACAGAAAAAATGACTAGAAGCAAATTCCATAAAATGTCAACAGTACTTATGTCTGAGTGATGGAATTACCAGGCAGTTTAAGTAATTTTCCCTGTGCTTTTCTGCCTTCTCTTAATTTTTTATAATAATCATGATATTCTTTTGTGACGTATGGTGAGGAGGAAGGGCAGAAAACATGCAAAATAGACCCAACAATTGCTCCTGTGACTAGCTAGATGATTAACAAAATGGAGAGCTTTTTTTTCTGGAATAGAAATTAAATAATTTATGATAAAGGTCTTGGTATAGAATAACTCATGCTTTAAAAAAACCTAACATGCAAGAAAGCAGTCTGGACACAGAAGTGCTATCTCTAGGTGTGAAATTTCACACATGCCAAAGCCTGTGTGGTCCCACTGAGTATTTCCTTTAATGGCACTTGGGGACTTGGAGCCCTCCTGCTGTGAGAAGGCACATTCTCTTGGGCACCAGAGAGTGCTGAGCTCTGCATTTCCGGTTCTGCCTGGGACTTCTGGGTAACAAGGAACAAGTCCATTAACCTCTGGAGTTCTTCAGTCCTTCCTGGATATGGAAATCCACTAACATCAATAGAGTGCCTAAGAGCAAGAGTAAAATAGTAAAAATCCACAAATAGGTGGCTTTAAACAGAAACCAGGTCAGCTGGACGGGAACATTACACCTTTGCAGTCTTCCTGGGAGCCCAGGTCACAGACCTCTTAAGAAAGACACCAAGGGAAGTGAATGCAGTGGACACCTAAGGAAGAACCAGATTTTCCCTCCTAGACAGATGATGCTGCCTGGGCCCCACGGCTGCTCTTCTGCTGGGAGGAACTTCTATTGCAGGAACGAGTTACCGTAATGCCATAAAGCTGCTGGCCCTTAGCAATGTATCATGTAGTAGTGACAGGCCCATAAAATCTGACTTCCCTGAAAGCTAGTCCTCAGGGAAGATATGGTCAGTATTCAGAACTTTTCCAACTTGCAAATGAGCTGGGATCCTAAATCTTGTTTTCTAGAGCGGCCCACGGAGCCCAAGTGCAGGGGAGCCATGTCCTAAACAGAGCAGGTGTTTCCCCTTCCCTAGGCTGCCCATATCCTTATTTGCAATGTATCGTTCTTTTCTTTTATGTGTGTTTTTTTGGGGGTGGGGTCCCTCTTCTCTTTCTGCATTCAGGTTTCCTAAATAGGGGGCTGGAAAACAGGTAGGGCACCTGCCTTTCATGTGACTGATCTGGGTTTAATCCCAGGACCCCTTCCGAGCTAAGCCAAGAGTGAGCCTAAGCACAGTGCCAGGAGTCAGTCCTGAGCACAGTTGGGTGTGGCTCAAAAAAAAAACATAAAAACAAAACTAAAAACATCAAGTTTCCTAAATAGACCTCCTTTGACTTCAATGAATAAACTGAGTGAGCGCAGTAGGTGGCACAAAACAGACACACAATAAATATTTGATGACCAGTGATAACCAAGCAGGATTCAAGGTCCACTTCCAGCCCTGAGAAACTTATTGAACCAAAGCTATGCAGTGTTTTTCAGTATAGAAACAGTGAAGGAAGCAATATTTCTTTCAATCGAAATAACAGAAGATCATCCATAATGCGGAAATAATTGACTGCCTAGCCTGAAACATAATTATGCTAATGTGATTGTTAGAAAGTGTGCTTAATTCAAATAATTAAAACCATAGGTTCTAGCAGATACTAAAGGGGAATGTAAGTCACTTTACGTTGGGTTTTTATTATTTTACTCTATGGGTCCTTTATAAAAATTAAAGCAATTCTTCTTTAGTTAACAGCTAAGATTGGGGTCGGTTTACCAGGATTTTAAGAGGAAAGATGAGTACTGAGAGAAAAAGAGATGATCTTAATGGAGCTAAGACACTATAGAATCTGTTTGGGACGAGGGGGGGTGGGGTGAGACAATCAGGGGAACACGTCTAAGGTTTGGGACTTGGGTCAGTCATTCACCAGTTCTGTGACCTGGCTTTATTATTTTTCTTTTGTTTTTAAAATTTTTATTATACCACTGTGAGATATACAGTTACAAAGCTTTTCATGATTGGGTCTCAGCCACACAGTGTTCCAGCACCCAACCCTCCACCACCCTTCCAATATCCCCAAATTCCCTCCTTCCTCCCCCAGCCTGCCTCTCTGGTAGGCACTTTTCTTCTTCTCCTATCTCTCTCCCTCTGTCTCTCTTTCTTTCTTCCTTCTCCTACAAATTGTAGCTTGCAATACATACATTTAGGGGTTATCATGTATGTCGCTTTACCTATATTCAATGTTCAGTCTAGTCTGGCATTACTATTTCTTTTTTTTTCCCTTCAAATTTTATTACACCACTTTTAGACATACAACTGCAAGATGCTCATGCCGATTCTTGGTTCTACAGTGTTCCAACACCCATCCCTCCACCCGAACCCATCTCCCATCACCAATGCCCCCCACATCCCTCTCCCCTCCCACACCTCAATCGCTTGGTGGGTTCTGCATGTCCCCTCTCTCCTCTCTATCTCTCCCTCCCGCCCACCCTTCCCACACATCGTAGAATGCAGCACACCAAAGAACATGACTGCCTCCACCAGTTTGATGGACCGCAGAGCCGCAAGCGGCCTCGCGACCCAGGGGCCTCATGTTCAGCGCCCAGAAAGCGAACATAGCAGCCAATGTGGTGGACGAGTCCCATCCGGCTGCCTCCGGGACCCCCAGAGGTGATGGGCCCACTCCCAAAACCCATCTGTCCACCTGGGGGCCCCATGATCAGCTGAGCCCAGGGAGAGCCGAGTTCCAGCTTCCCCAGCCACGTCTGAGGCCCGGCATGCTATGGCTGGTTGCCCCAGGGCAGCTCCTGGGTGGGGCCACCGGGCTCAGACAAAATGGAGGGGGAAAGGGCCAGCCCCGCTCCATCTGACAAATTCCCGGTGATTCCCGCTTCTGGGAGCTGCCTACCTGGGCTCGAACTTCGTTTTGTTCTGTTAATCTGGTTTTGAGGTAGCATCCCTCCCGGGCAGGTGGGTTGACCTGCTGCAGTGTCCGGACAGCAAATATGGCGGCTAATGTGGTGGGTGAGTCTCATTAGGCTGCTTCCGGGACCACCCAGAGGTGATGGGCCCACTCCCAAAACCCATCTGTCCACCTGGGGCCCCATGGTCAGCTGAGCCGAGGAGAGCTGAGTTCCAGTTCCCCAGTCGCGCCTGAGGCTCGACAAGCTATGGCTGTGTGACCTGGCTTTAAAGTCATTCTTCCCTCCCCAGAAGTTACTGGGGTCTAAGACAACTATTTCTTAGAGCCATTGGCAGAGGGAAATTAGCTCAGGCATTGAAGCACAGTGTACTAGCACATAACAAAGGCTAGCTAATGGTGAGAATGGTTGTTCTAATTAATTTCCTGACCTTCCCTCTGAAATCTAGGTTTCATGAGGTCAGGATCCATTTTCTCATAGCATTGTTGGCTCAGCAGGTAACAGATCTAGCATATGACAGAGAGTGAGTTAACAAATAGTCATAGGAGGGAGTTTATTTCTTCTCAGTGCATCCTGGGCTCAGTGGCAACATTTGTGGGGGAAGAGTTGTTGCTGTTTGTTTTGCTTTGCTTCTTTGTCTATTTTTTCCCCTATAGAGTATTTTATCATGATTGTCGACATCAGGGCAGAGAGATTGAACAATGGGCAGGAGTGTATCCTCTTTATTCTGGAGGCCTAGGTTTGATCCCCAGCACATTGTGGGCCTCTGAATATCACCCAGTGTGGCCCAAACACCCCCATCCCAACTCTTTGAAAATTTATAAACATTATAACATTCATCGTTAAGTATCATAGAATGCATCTCTAAGAAGTGAAACCAGGGGCTGGGAGATAGTACAGTGGTTAGGCTTCCAACCCAGATCCAATGCTTGGTCCTCTGAGCATCACAGGGTGTGCACCCTGGAAGCCTCCAAATGCTTCGTGGTGTGACCCTGGAGTCCCCCAGCACCTCCAAGGTAACCTGAGTTTCCCCAGCACTGCAGAGCCTGAGCAGTACTGAATCACTAGCCTGGTTGGCTACAAAGCATTGGTGAGGCCTCCAGGCTTCCTGGACACTGCTTGGTGTCCACAGCCACCCAAATAAAAATTCAACTAAAACACAAAGACATTCTCCTTCTTGACTATGATATCATTCCCACAAATCAAAAAATAATACCTCAAAAATAGGTACTACACATGATGGCCTCTAAGTGTATGTAGTGCAACCCACAATGTGTAAGAGAAGGAAAAGAGAGAGAGGGAGAGAGAAAAGAGATAAAGAATCTGCCATTTAGGCAGGCCATGGGAGGGGGAGGGATTGGGGACATTGGTGGTGGGAAATGGGCACTGGTGGAGGGCAGGTGCTAGAACACTATGTGACTGAAACCTCCAAACATGAACAACGTTGTAATTGTATATCTCACGGTGGTATCACTGTATCAGTCTTCCCGTTCATCATCGATTTGCTCGAGCGGGCACCAGTAACATCTCCATATGACCTGTCTCATGCAAGTAGAGCCCAAGGGCATCTGCTTGCTCCAGGAACATAAAGAGACTCAAACTATTTCATCAGGTCATGGGAATGAGGTCTATAATTGTTACTGGTATTTGGCATATCAAATACGACACGGGTAGCTTGCCAGGCTCTGCCGTGTGGGTAGCATACTCTTGTAGTCATCTAAAAATCCAGCATTTATTGATGAGCCGCGCTACCGCAAGTGGCCGCGTAAGCCGGGCTGTGATAGACTGGTCTGCTGGGTGGAGTTCTGACTAGGGGGAAGTCCAGATGTGGAAAATGGAGGCCCCTCATGGAGTGGGGGGTCGTCTGGCTTGTTGCGAGGCTCTGCTGGGGTGGCAGGCCAGGGCTAGAACCCACCATCCCTCCTGGGGGCTCATGTGCGGCTGGGCACAGGGAGAGCCAGTAGCAGCTCTGCCCCATGTCTCTAAGTCTCTGGATCAGCATAACTCGTGGTATAATAAAATATTTAATAGAAAAATAGGTACTACGTAGTCTGTATTCAGAGGTCTTCAATTACTCCCCAAATGCCCTTGGCAGCGATCTGCTCACACCAGGACCAATCAGAAGAGAAAATGCCAGTTGGTAATTGACTCCTTCAAGTCTCTTTAGGCCTACACGCCCAATCATTTTGGCTCTATGTTGTCTTATTGAAAACTTACCATGAAACTTCCCAGCTTTGGGATTTGCCTGATGGCTTCTTTGAGGAGACACCTAACGTGTTCTTGTCTCCCTGGCACCAGTTCTGACATGCAAGCTTAATCCAAAGTCCCCATGTGGTTCAGGTGAAATATTTTCATGCCGAAAGTGTCCTGGATACGCTGTGTCTCCAGGCCTTTCTCTCGCCCAGAGGCCTCTGCTATCAGGTGGGTTCACTCTTACCAAGCTGACATTGATCACTGCATTATCTCGGTGATGGCATGCAACCTTCATTGCAAAGCCTTATTTTATCACCCTCTGGAGCCATTGGGTGGTAATTGGCAGCCTGTAAATAGGCAATTCACCATCCACCTTTCACCAATGGCTTTAGCAGCTGCTGATTATCTTTGCCTGAATCAGTGATGCCAGTAGGGGCTGCAACATGGTTATTTCCCAATTCTGTCCTTCCTTTTTGTTTATGAGCTTGCAGTCTTGGGTAGAAAAGCATGTTCTCTTGTCAGCGGGGAACTGTGCTTACCCAGAAATGTAGATCCTCTTGGAAAGACAGGCTATAGATGCGTAATTCTTTCCCTTAATAAGCGATTTTCAAAAAGTTACTGGTCAATAGCAGCATGTTTAAAATACTAGCACCAGAGTGAAGATTGTAAAAGGGATTTCCTCTATCCTCCAGCACAGCAATTGTCAGAGTGTGCACCCGACCAGGGCTGGGGCGGGGGGCAGCCTCTGACCTCACCCCCTTCTCGCAGATGTTGCCCCTCAGATCAAACACACCCAAACTGTGCGGGAGGTGTCGGGTGCAACAAGCGTGTGCTGCTAATCGCCCTTTTTTGGGGTGGGGGTGGGGGCAGGCAGCTCTTGACAGCGTTTTCCTGGTGCTTCCCTCCAGCGGGCGGATGGAGGTGGGGCTCTCTTCATGCGTGTCTTCTGGGCCGTGCATTTTCTTTGAAGCGTACCAATGGGGTCTCAATGTGCAGAACCTAGTAAATAAGTCTCTGCCACCTCATTCCTTACCCCTGTCCCTCCTCTGACTACCCTGTGGACATGCAGCGAACACCTCGACCCACGCACCCAGCCAAGCAACACAAACGGTGCTGAGCACCTTAATGGGGCCTCATAAATCCTGCCTGCGCCTGCTTCGCCAGCCCGCCACCCCTTCCACGCTTCACTCTCTGCAGGGCTCCCCCAGCATCCCGGCCTGGCGCTGGGCTCCCTTCCTGAAACTGGATGCACAGCGTCCTACCCTCTCTCTGACCCCTGTGCCGCCACGCTGCAACTTAAGCCCCCGCCTAATTGCTGCTCTGCCTCTCTCAGCAGAACTTGACCTCTTTCTGGGCTCCTCTCTTAAAGCGACTGTCTGTGTTTTTCATTATGTCCGCCAAGATGGATTGGCTTGAACTTTTCCTGGATGGAGACTCATTGGGCGACTGTTTTCTTCCACCCTCGGAGGCAGCAGGTTCAAGAATGCAGCCTTTCAGGGGGCTCTGGGTTTGGTTCCAGGAGCCTCCTGCCAAGACAGCGGAGTCCACCTGAGTCTCCCGGGCCGCGTGCGGACCCTTTAAGAAGCGGACCGATGTTGCATCCAACCCCAAACCTCAGCTGGAAGTTCAAGCTGCAATTGGAACACAAAGTGGCCCTGGCCTGGGGTTGACTTTCTCCTACAAGGCTGTCATCCTCAGAGTCATCCCACGCAGAAACAAACATCTCCTTTTAAACATGGAAATCTCAGCCCCTCCACCCTGAAAGGGAAGATGAAAGCCAAGTTCCGGCCCCCACAGGCGGCTTCTGGAGCCTGGCCAGTGAGCTGGCACCAAGCAGTGGCTCGGGCCTCTGGACGCAGGCTGGGTCTGTCTGCACAATGCCAGCGAGAACGCCGTTCTGATCCCGGGAAGGGGTCGCCTCCGTCTGGGTCGCGGCTAATCCTTCCCTTAAAAAATAAAGGTGCTCGGGAGACAGAGGGAGAGAGCGCAGGGTGATGATAAGAACGCTAATCCGAACCAAAGGAGTTTTCCAGCGTTTAGTCTGTGCGCGTGCGTGCGCTCACACCACACGCACACACACACACACACACACACACACACACACACCATCTATAAAAAGTGCCTCCAGGCTTTTTCTTGCAGCCTGGGGGCCTTTGCCAAGGGACAGATTCCTCTCCCTCATCTCAGCTCCTTCCAGGCCCTTTGCCTGTGTGTTCTCCTTTTTTCCTTGCTTCTTTCTTCTGCCTCAGCTCTGAACAGTCCCCTCTGTGCAGGACACCATCTGCACGGAGCCGGAGGGACCTGCCCGGTTCAGACCCTGGAAGCACGTGAGGTCAGCTCCATGCTGAGGACATGGGCTACCGGGCTGCAGGAAACATATCCCACCTCTCAGCTGGGTGAGGGGTGTGAGGTCCTGTCCAGGCCATGGCATGAGCCCCCCCGCTGTGTTTCCGTAACCTACCAGGCAAGGATATTCCCGTGTGCGTTGGGACTTCCCTTCTGTGTGCACTCTTTAATGGCCAGCAGGACGGGGGTCCCTCTGGACCACTGGGGGTCAGCAGGACCTCTCCCTCTGCTCTGTTCACTGGGCTTTTGATCCTCATGGCTCAGCACATCCAAGGATGGCCTTGTCCCCGGCCCCGTTATCTGGTTACAGGACCCAAATGTCTCTGTAAATAAAACAGCAGTGTCTGCAGAGACTTGCTGTCCAGAGAGCAATCAATCAATCCATCAATATGCAAATTAAACCCACAAAGCAGGGGGCTGGGGCAAGGGGTTGGCGGATGGACCAGGACTTGGCAAAACTGAGATAAAGTGTTTTTCAGAAGATGGATGTGATGTATTTTGGGGGAGCTCTGAGTGGAGGCCGAGGATTCCAGCCACGGGGAGAGAAAACCAGCCGGGTCTGAAATCCCTGAGATACTGGTTTGATTTCAATATATCCCAGGAGCTGGTCTGATTGCTGTTCCACCTCAGGCTTGATTTCCCTGCTCTCAGTTCTCTGCATTTATAATAGTTTTTTTAGCAAGTGGCCCTGAGCTACCGTTGGTCCTAGCTAGAATCTTTCTGGATTCAGGACCAGCTCTTCTGAAAACAGGGCTGTGAATCCTGCCCAAGGTTGGAAGGAGAACCCCACTTCTCCTACCTGGAGAGAGGCATGCTGGGCATTGCCCAGGAAATAAGTTACTTTTGGTGTGGGAAGTACTTGTAGTGTTCGTACTCAAGCTCACAGTCTCTGAGCCTCGTTTCTATTGGGGTGAAAACAGGAAAAGGTTGTGGGGGCAGTTCCCCAACTTAGAGGTCCTGTGCAACCCCCTGCAGCAGGCAGGGCAGAGGTGCTGACCTCGAGTGTCACCCCATGGTCTCCGCATTCCCACCTCGACACCCTCCTCTCCTGCCAGTCTCCTCCGTGTGGCTGTGTCACCGTGGGTTCTCTCACTCTCTCACTCCCCCCACTCTCCACTGAAGGCCGTCTTCCTCCTTTATCTGTAAAGCCTCAAGCATGTATAAATGGGGAGACAAAAGCAAAATATTTTACTGTGGGTTGCTTTGTGTAAGGTGTTTTGCTGTTGTGTAGCAATATTTTCATTTTCACCCTGGGTATGCCATATATCTACGACGCAGCCCCCATAATTATCAGCATAGGGCCAATTTGTCTCGACTCTCTGCCTATCCACTTTAACCACCGCTCCTCCTCGCTCTTTTTACTGGCATAGTTTGCAGCAAATTCAAGGTATCATTAAGTCTGTAAGTAGTTTAGTGTTTGCCTCCAAAGCGTAAGGACTCATTTGAAGGCCTTGTTGGTTCTATCACTACACTTAATAATAAAAATGATTTCTAATGTTTCACCAGAGACTCTCAGACATGGGGCAGAGCTGCTACTTGCTCTCCCTGTGCCCAGCCACTCATGAGGCTCCCAGGAGGCATGGCGGGTTCTAGCCCTGGCCTGCCACGCCAGCAGAGCCTCACAACAAGCCAGACGACACCCCCCCCCCCCCCCCCGACTCCATGGGGGCCGCCGTTTTCTACATCCGGACTTCTTTCTCATCACAACTCCACCCAGCAGACCAGACTATCACAGCCCGGCTCGCACGGCCGTATGCCACCCGCGACGGCAAGCTTGGCAAGCTGCTCGTGTCGTATTTGATATGCCAAATACCAGTAACATTTATATTAGGTCATTCCCATGACCTAATATAATGGTTTGAAGGCTCTTTATGTTCCTGGAGCAAGTGGATGCCTTTGGGTTCTCCTAACATGAGACAGGACATATTACTGGTGCCCGCTCTAGCAAATAGATGATCAACGGGAAGATAGTGATAGATAGTGATGTTTCACAGATCCATTCCACATTAATATATTACTACTTCCTTAACTGTTTTTATATTACCAAGTCAAGTTCCAAATAAGGCCTGTATATTGCCGTTTATGTGAATTATAAGTCTTTTGTAATGTTGGTCTCTTTCTCTCTCTCTGCTTACTTATTGAAGAAGTGGGGCTATTTGAGCTGTAGAGATCGCCGCAGCCTGGATTTTGCTGACTACATGCCTATGGCACCATTTTGCGTGCTCCTCTGTCCCCTGTATTTTCTTTAACTGGGTGATTATATAAAGAGCTTCATTAAGTTCAGGTTTGATTTTTTTGTTGTCGTTTTTACAAGAATATTTTATGGGTGATGTTGTTTTTCCATCAGGGAGTACATAATGTCTGTTCATATCTTTTCCATGACATTAACAACCATTGAGAGTCATTTTCTAGATTTATTATTTCATCTAGGGGTTGCAAGATGGTGACATTTGAATTCTATCTTTCTAGCTCCATTTATTAACTAGCTTGCTTCTACAGAGATAAATTCTCTCCATCAGTCTTCATCAATGAACTGGTTATCCTCAGTTCACTCAATCCTGAGAAAGTTGAGGCCACACAGCCAGAATTTGAAAGTGTTTTATGGTCAGAGTACCCCAGGCTTTGTCAGAAGAAGAAATTGATTTTTCCCCTAGACCACCTGTGTGTCTATTTTTTCAAAGATATTCTGAAATCTGTTTGTCAGCCAAGAGATCAGCCTGCTTCAATAACAGTAAGTTTTGCCTTTCCCGATGGGAAGATACAGAAAAAAGGTCACTTCATTATTCCAGCCTCCAAACCACCCCTCAAGCTCTGAGTTGAGCCTCAGGTGGGGTGTAGCGAGTAGTGTGAGCCACAGCCAGGCTGTCCTATCTCTTGCATGGAAAGGAAGAGCTGACCTTCATTTTAAAGGGGCTCAGTGGTCACCGAGGGAGGAGCCCACACTGGCGCCACTGAGGGGAGCCAGGGTCCAGCTGCTAAACTTACACCACAGCCTTGCCTCTGGCCAGGGTGCTCTAGTCTTTAAGCTCTTGCTGCCCCACCTGCTCTGCTGGAATGAGCCCCTCGGGTTTCCTGCAGCTGTAGAGCCTTGTAGGTTGCAGCTAGGAGGTTATCCACCTGATCTCTCCTAAGGAGATGTGGCTACCTTCATCTGATGGGAAACTGAGCAGTGTCTTCCTGTAGGAGCTGACAGATGCCTGCTCCTGGTTTCCTGGGAATGCAGGAGATATGCCTAAGCAGACACTAATCAAGGTTGAGGGCCTCTAGTCAGGGCCAGGCCAGTCAGTTCTACTAACAGGCTCTCTGAGGAGTGAGCTATAGTAAATTGGCCTGACGACAGCCACAGATTCAAAGGCCTGCTGGCCACTGTCTCTGTTTTCTCTCCAGCCTTGGCCGGAGCCATGGTTCCCTCCCCAGGACATGAAGGAACACAATGGCCAGAGTACAGCATGCTTTCTTACAGCATGCTTTCTTACCCAGCCAGTGCAAGTCAGCTGCAGAGAGAACGCAGTGAGGGGTGTAGAGCCAGGTACCGCCCCCCCCCCATCGTGAAGATGAATGCTTGGGGACTCACATGGGGGGTGGCCCTGGGTCCATCTACAATAAAGTGGGGGAAGGAGTGAAGCAGCTTGACTGGAGCTTATCACCTACCACCTCTAAGCCAGACTCTCCTGGCTTTTCGTCAAAATGCAGAGAGATTTGGTTAAAATCCATCCATCCATTCCAAAATTGTGAGCTAAACTCTAATTTAACATGCCCCATAAATCACCTGGTACAAGTTGGTTCCAATCCAGCTGGGTGGATGTTCTGAGCACCCACAATAGGAATAAAGGAGTAGAAAGCAGGAGACCCTCTTACCGATAAGATACATCTAGTCTTATCCTTGGAGTTCGAGGTGGACAATAGGAGCTAAGGGTCAGACACAGAGGTCAGTATCCTTGTTCAGCTCATGGCCAGACATTCACTTCCTGCTGATAATCAGATGCTAATCACAATAGTATTGTGAGTCTCATGCCCCTGCCAGCTTCACTTCTCTGTCCTGAAATCAACCAACTCTGCAAATTCTGTGACAGCCTACCTGGATGGAAACCAAGTAAAATTGCAACCTCTGCGCTAATTGGCACATGCCGTGCCAACTCCTTGTATTCTGAGATTTTAAGGAGCTTGAAAGCCCACCAACCCCTTCCCCATTCTTGACATTTCTTTGCAGAAGGAAACTCTAGATGACCCAGGCTTCTGAGGGGGTTAATATGGCCCTGATGTAGGTTTGCCATCTGCTTCTTCTCAACATGAGCTCAGGGAACACCTAGAATTTTGACTACTCTTGGAGTTCACTAATGGGGGCTTATTGAGAGTGCATCCTCATGCCAGAAATGAATAGGAAACACTTGGTGTAGTCATTATTATGCTATTTGCCAAATATTTCTTGTTCTCTGCTTTCTGGATACATGTCTTTGCAGTCTTTTTTTAATCTCATTGTGTTAGGATTTGATCTTTTGATTAGCTTTGACCAATGAATTTAGAGCATGAGAGATAGGTATCATTTATAAGTTCTAATATTTCACCCCTGTGACTCCCTACTCCATAACCTCTCTGTGTCTCTGCCATGAAAACAGGTTGTATTGTTGTAAGAGAGTTACATGAAAAAAAGATGAGCCCCACACTCAGAGAAACCCAACTGGGCTTTATTACAGAAGTCACCAGCCTCTCGTGGATGATTGTTCCAAAGGGCTGTCAGGGCTGGGGACAGTCAGGGATGAGTTGATAAAGGCAAAAATCACATCCTAGTCAGACAATGAATACAAAGAGTAAGGTAGCTGTGATCAGCAAAGCAAGTTATAGAAGCAAAATAAACTTGTTAATGGTTAAACTGGTTTATGGTCAAGGGGAACAACTGGCTTGCAGTGATGGGGATAATCACATTTGGGGGCGTGGTGATTCTGGGAGCTGAGTTTATGGCTGTACTCGTTAATAGGTTACCCTGAACCCTTGGAACAATGCAGAGGAGTTCCCTTCATGCTGACAGGCTAGGAGAGGAATAAAGATGGAGTCCCTTATGTCAGGAACCCTTAGCTTGGTATTGGAAATAGCTGTTCTGTAAAGCCTGGGCTTTAGAGCAAGAAGCTCAGAGCAGAGCCCCGTGGACCCGCAGTGGATGTGTAGCCAATAAACCGTGGCGGTAAGAATCTACCAAGACTTAGAAGTTATTAATTACCACAATACTCCTAGACTGTCCCAACTGATTCTCAGATCAGAATTGCATAGAGCAATTTCTCAGATATGCATAGAGTAGGGTGGTTGTCTAGGATGATCTTGAGTCTCTAGACTTCCAGAAGCTTCCACATCTGAACTAAGCAATTATGTGATATCTTGATACAAAACTAATTGCCTACTTCAGTGACACATTCCTAGACTTCTGGATCTCTCCAGATACCCAGGTTAGGATCTTGGCTTTCTGAGGCTTTGCCTGTCTCACACTGCCCTGTACTGTCAGTACGGCAAGAGTCAAAGAGACAATAAAGTTTGGGGTGGCCGGTAGGCAGACTAATGACTTCTGAAAGGTATATTCACCTCCTCATCCCCAGGACTGGTGAAAATGTTTGCCTTATATGGTAGAAACTCTTTACAGATACAAATCCAGTTATTGAGTTTGAGGTGGGGGAAATGGTTTGGGTTTACATACCCGGTGTTGGGTATTGACCCATTGTAATTATAAGTGACTCCCAATTAAAGAAGTGGAGAACAGAAACTTTGACAAGGAAGAAATTTGAATGGCCAAAAGGCATATGAAAAAATGCTCATCATCACTAATCATCAGAGAGATGCAAATCAAAACAACAATGAGATATCACCTCACACCACAGAGACTGGCCCATATCCAAAAGGGTAAAAGCAACAAGTGCTGGCCTGGATGTGGGGAAAAGGGGACTCTCATACATTGTTGGTGGGAATGTCGACTTGTACAACCTTTCTGGAAAACAACATGGACATTCCTCCAAAGACTAGAAATTGAGCTCCCTTTTGACCCAGCCATACCACTCCTGGGAATATTCCCTGGAAAGCCAAAAACACACAGTGTAAACACAATCCGCACTTTTATTTTCATAGCAGCACTATTCACAATAGCCAGAACCTGGAAACAACCAGTATGCCCTAGAACTGATGACTGGATAAAGAAGCTTTGGTACATCTACACAATGGAATACTATGCAGCTGTTAGGAAAAATGAAGTTATGAAATTTGCCTATAAATGGATGGACATGGAAAGGATCATGTTGAGTGAAATTAGTCAGAAGGAAAGAGAGAGATATAGAATGACTGCATTTATTTGCATGACATAAATATATATATACATATTATGACACCAAAATCCAGTATCAGGCGAAACGTGGATCAGGTGTTCTTACCAAAAGTGGAAATTACTGCAAATGTGTGGGAATCAGAGGTTAGGTAAGACAGAGAAGGGAACATGTGTGAATAAATGTCGAAAGGGCTAACACCAACCTAGAACTGAGCATTAAATACAGGTCAAAAAATGCACATGATGGCCTCTAAGTTCATGTAGTGCAACCCACAGTGTGTAAGAGAAGGAAAAGAGAGAGAGGGAGAGAGAAAAGAGATAAAGAACCTGCCATTTAGGCAGGCTATGGGAGGGGGGAGGGAATTGGGGACATTGGTGGTGGGAAATGGGCACTGGTGGAGGGCGGGGTGCTGGAACACTATGTGACCGAAACCTCCAAACATGAACAACGTTGTAATTGTATATCTCACGGTGGTATAATAAAATATTTAATAAAATAAAAAATAAAAAAGAAGAAAAAGAAGCAGAAGTGTCAGGATCAGAGGGAAAGTGAGGGTGAGTGGAAGTCGAGGGCACTGTGCTACTAGCTTTAAGATAAAAGATGGCACGCCAAGGGGTGCAGGTGGTGTCTAGAAAAGACAGGAATCAAATTCTCCCTAGAGCCTCCAGCAGGAACCAGCCCTGCCAGCACTTTGAATTCAGTCCAGTAAGACCCATTTCAGAATTCTGACCTCCAGAGTTGTAAGCTAATAAATCTATGTTGCTTTAAACCATTAAGTTGGTGGTAATTTGTTAGAGCATCAATGGGAAACTAACCTACCATGGAAAATCCACACCTGCTCCTAACACTCTCAGGAGAATCTCACCCAAACTTGCCCAAGTCACCGCTCAGTACATGCAGGATGGAGCCCCCAGCAGCAAAAGTATGAGTACTGGACCTGCCAATAGAATTAATTCTGAAACAATTTTGGCAAATATTCATCAAGGTCCTCCAAGTTCTGCTCTTGTGTCCTTTGTGACTCTGAAGTCCCTAAGAAAATGATAGACCTGGGGCACTTGTCCTCCTTCGTCTCTCGTAACTCATCCGGTGTGTAGTAAACATCAATAGTAAGCAAATGGAAAAATGAATGAGTGGGTCGGTGTCATGAGGAATTATCTGATTATGCATAGAGTGCTTGATGATTTATTGAAACTCTCCAGCTATAACACAGCAAGCTGCATTACAGTAAAAAAGATTCAAACAAAACAGCAAACGAATACAGGAAGAATGTAATGCTTTGCCCACTTGCGGTTTTGTCAGGTGCAAACACAATCTGCATGAATCTCCTTAGTTGGCTGATTCTTTTCAATTCCTTCTGCCGTGCATGTTTTATTTGTGAGTCCTGGAGGAGAGTTTTCTGGCATTGCAACAGATCCATTCTCCCTGGGCACCTGCTTCCTCCAGTTTATTAAAATTTCCCTCATTTTTTAGAGAAGTGGCATGCTTTTGTAGCAGGGATATTCACTGGTTTGAAAAATGTAGCAAACAGACTCAAATTTTAGTGACCTGAATATAATTTCATCTGATCATATTTATTTTGACCCTCGCAGTGTGCAATAATTACCATGCAAACTAAAGAGATTCTCTTTAGGTAGGATTGAACAAATCCCTATCATAATAAAACAAGTGCATCTCACGTTAACATCATTAATATGGTCCTGAAAAACAGAAGTTCTGCCCCCAAACACTGATGGTTATTTTAAATGGAGATAATGCATTCCATAACAACCCCAAAACTCGAAAGGAAGGGAAAAATGCCTATTATGGAATAATGACCATGTTTGTGTGTAAAGTGCTGGAAAAATTGCTGCTGTCTCTAATCATGAGATGTATAAAAGTTAAAATCTGAATAAATCTATTACTAGTAAGTTTAGAAAAATCTAAACTTACTGTCTGGAAAAAACTGTCATTTTAAATTCTAAATATATCCCAGATATGACACAAAAAATCGCAATCTATAAATTTAATTTTTTTAATGTTGGGGAGCCAGAGAGAGTCCAGCAGACAGGATGCTTGCCTTGCACAGAGCCAAACTGAGTTTGATCACCAGCACCTTATGTTGTGCCCTGAGCCCGCCAGAATGATCCTTGAGTGCAGAGTCAGGAGTAAGCCCAAAGCACAACTGGTGTGGTACAAACATCCTCCCCCAATTATTTTTAATTTTAAAAAAAGTATACATTGGATTTGATCAAAGTTAAGAGTGAGTGCTAAGAGAATGAAAAGACTAAACACAAACGTTAATTATATAAAACTTTCAGAACTCAGTATTAAAAAAATAAATAATCCAGTTAGAAATGGGCAAACACAGAGACTTCATCAGAGAAGAAATATGTTAAAAATCCTTGTCAGTCGTTAGGAAAATGCACTATATGCCTATAGGAAACCTAAACTTTAAAAAAGAAAATATAAAAGGGACAATACTAAATGCTGGCTGACTTTGACAAAGAATGTGGAAAGATAGGTCTACAGCTGAATCTAAAGAAAACTATGTTTATGAAAAATGAACTAGTTCCAGAGGCCCCATTCACTCTCAATGGAACAGACATCTCTGAATGCAGAACTTATGTGTACCTAGGTCGAGAAATCAACATGATGAATGACCTAAAACCTGAGCTGCACAGGAGGAAGAGAGCAGCATGGAATGCCTTTAAAGGCATCAAAGAAATAGCTAAAAGGACAAAGAACCTCCTGCTCTGGGCACATCTCTTTGACTCTACCGTTCTCCCTGCATTAACATACGCCTCAGAGACCTGGGCCCTACGAAAGCAGGATGAGAATGCTATTCGGGTCTCCCAGAGAGGAATCGAAAGAGCTATGCTTGGAATATCACGCCTCACTCAAGTGAGAGAAGGAATCCGGAGTTCTGACCTCCGTCGCTATTCCAGAATCAGGGACACTGTCTCGTTTGCCAAGGCATCGAAAATCAGATGGGCTGGACATGTAATGCGATATGGAGATAACTGCTGAACTAGAGCCGTTACCGACTGGATCCCACGGGATGTCAAAAGATCACGTGGCCGCCCACCTACAAGATGGTCAGACTTCCTTGTCAAGACCCTGAAGGAACGATTTGAGGCTCTTCATATTCCTGAATCAACCAGATGCCATTGGGCTACATTGGCACGTGATAGGGTCCAATGGAAATGTTACTGGCGCCCGCTCGAGCAAATCGATGAATAACAGGATTCAAGTGATCAAGTGATGAAGATTTAGAGCAATAGGAATTCAAATCTTTGTTTGTAGAAATGTAAAAATAGCACAGCCACTTTGGAAGATAGTTTGACAATATCTTACAATATGAAACATATTAATGTGACCCAGATTTCATATAGAATGAAATGAAAATTTATGTTCACACTAAAACTTCTAAGTGAATTTATTTTTCAGGGGGCCTGGGGAGTAGCTTAGGACACAGCGGGTGGTGCTCAGGGTTTGCTGCGTGTCCTGTTCAGGACACCATGCAGTGTTGGAGATTGAACATGGGCTCCCACGTTCAAAGCATGCTCTCTAGCCTGTCAGCTATCTCCCTAACCCTATATAACTGGGTATTTTTAACTGCTTTATTCATAAGAATCAAAATCTAATAATAATTCAAATGTTCAATTGAAATGGTTAAGTAGACTGTGTATGGAATGTTTTTAGCAATAAAAGAAGGAACTATGTTACACACATCAATACATGTGAATCTCAAATGCATTGTGCTAAATGAAAATAGTCAGATTCAAAGGCTACCTATTGGATAATTCCATGTATAGGTCATTATGAAAGGATGAAACAATCAGGGCAGAAAATAGATCAGAAATTGTCAGGGACTGAATGTGAAGAGGCAGAGGGATATTTGGAGTCATGAAAATAGTCTCTCTGTTGGTAATAGTGGTGATTCTATGTCAAAACTAGCACACTCATACAGCAAATTTTACTGTGTATAAATCATACTTTCATAAACATTAAAGCAAATGTAAGCCAGTTTCTTTGCATGCATTAGCTTGGCTAGATCCCATGGCCTCTGTGGCTGTTTCCCATACTTTTCTTTCTTTAATTTTTAGGTGTTTAATATCTTATTTTAACAACCATTTTTAATGAGAGACCAGGATTTACAATACTGCTAATGATGCTTTTTATGCATACGTCACTCCAACACCACTTCTATCTCTAGAATGCTGCTTCCCTCCCAAGGGCACCTCCCAACCCCGGCCCCATGTTAGTTTAGTTCTACAGACAGAATCTCCAGTTCTGGTGACTCTGGCCATTTGTTATTCCCTTACTATGTCTCTTTTGTATCCCACATACAGGAGAGATCTTTATTATTTGAATTGATTGTGGAGGCGGTGACACCTACATGCATTCAGCTGAATAGAGCTAAAACTTCTAAAATTCCACAAAATTGGAAATCAAAGATAAATGATAAAGTAAACTTTAAAAAAATCCTTTTTATAGGTATGTGTTAGGCCGTCCCTCAACACAGACTCTCTAGAAGCAGGAAATTTAAGTATAGAAAGTTTAAAGCAGGAAATTTAAGCATAGAAAGCTTAAAGCTCAGAGCTGAGGGTTGGGGATTCACAAGCCTTAGAGACCTGGAACCCCAGCCACTGAAGCCTTTGCATTTTATGCACTCGCTGTGTCCTAAGCTACCTCCCCTAGGCCACAACTAAAGTGCAGAAGCAAATTGGACAACCAGTAGTCAGCAAGTCCCCTTTTATATCTGTTATAAAACAAGAACAAGGTCAAACTTGACTTCAGACATTGACTTGAATCTTCCTTGTTATCTGTGCATTTCATATTTATTTCCTTGGGGTCTGGCATGTTTTTCTCACAAGGTTGTAAACTCATGACCCTGAGAAACAATATGGAGTCAAATACTTCAAGATGGAGTCCAGTGATTCTACCCAACCTTTCAGAATATAAATGTAAAACTTTATGGAGTCAAATACTTCAAGATGGAGTCCGGTGGTTCTACCCAACCTTTCAGAATATAAATGTAAAAATTTATCACTTGTATCACTTGTCTTCCCATTGTTCCTCGATTTGCTTGAGCAGGCACCAGTAACATCTCCATATGTCCTGTCTTGTGCCAGTGTAGCCCAAGGGCATCACTCGCTCCAGGAATACAAAGAGCCTCAGACAATTCCTTCAGGTCATGGGAATGAGGTCTATAATTGTTACTGGTTTTTGGCATATCATATATGACACGGGTAGCTTGCCAGGCTCTGCTGTGCAGGTGGGATACTCTCAGTAGTAGGCTCTCATCTCGCGCATTTACTGATGAACTGCACGGTCGCAAAGTGGCCTTGCGCAATGGGAAGATCAGCTTTTCTTTACCATTTCATGAACTTAAAATCCAACTAGAGCAGAGGTCTCAAACTTGTCATTAATGGCATTAAGTTAAAAAACTTAATATTGTGATAATTATGTGCAAACAAATTTTAAAATTTACATGAAAGACAAATCCTATGATGTAAAATTTAGTAAGAGTGAAGAAAACAGAAAATTTTAAGGGAAAAATCTGAATCATCCTATAAAAGTTTAGAAGTATGTTTTATTCTAAGAAAGAGAAAATTGGCTTTAATGTTAGAAACCATTATATTCTAGGAACTGCTCAGGTACATGCATTCATAAGTAAAAGAATGCAAGAAAAATTTCCATTAGTGTAAAAAACTGAAAAAATTAAAGAACACCTACTCAGACATAAAATATTCAATATAAACTCCTGGCGTCCTTTCTGATCTGGTGAGGAGATTTGAAGGGAAGGAAGAGGAGTGCAGTTCTGGTGATGTTGGTGTATCACTCCAAAGCATCCCTCGTGGGTCACTCGATGGATGGCAGAGAGCTGGTCTGGAAATGCTTTGGCAGGGGCAGGGGAGTGGGGCGATCAGCTTGAAATCACAAGTGTGAGCTAGATCTCCCCCATAAGCATGTAATAAGGAAGTAGAAGATAAGGATGAAAGTCTTGGGAATATGTAGTAGGTAAGAGGAAGAGAGACTCACAGACATGGGGCAGAGCTGCTACTGGCTCTCCCTGTACCCAGTCACTCATGAGGCACCCAAGAGGCATGGCGGGTTCTAGCCCTGGCCCGTCACCCCAGCAGAGCCTCCGCAACAAGCCAGACGACCCCCCCCCACTCCATAAGGGCCTCCATTTTCCACATCCGGACTTCCCCTCGTCAGAACTCCACTCAGCAGACCAGCCTATCACAGCCCGGCTCACACGGCCGTAAGTGGCCGGACGATTCATCAATAAATGCTGGATTTAGAGATGACTACAAGAGTATGCTACCCGCACGGCAGAGCCTGGCAAGCTACCTGTGTCGTATTTGATATGCCAGATACCAGTAACAATTATAGACCTCATTCCCATGACCTGATGGAATTGGTTTGAGGCTCTTTATGTTCCTGGAGCAAGCAGGTGCCCTTGGGCTCTACTTGCATGAGACAGGTCATATGGAGATGTTACTGGTGCCCGCTCGAGCAAATCGATGATGAACAGGAAGACAGAGATACAGTGATACAGTGAATCTAGCTGAATAGAGTATTCTTGGTGACATGTTTAGTTAGTTGATACTTTTGTACTGATTTCTCCATTCTCTCCAGCTTGTAGAATGTCAGCCGATAGATCTCTCTAGAGATTTACGGGTGTCTGGATCACGGCAGGTGAAAGAGCTTTTCAACTGTGGCTTCTGATCTCCTTGGAGATTTATTTATGGATCTCTGAAGGATGGCCGAAAAGAGAGTTTGTATGGCTGACCCTGAGATAGTTTTGGATGTGGCTCCCACGTAGCTAACTTTCTGCAGTTTAATATCTCGGGAAACTTGGTCCTGAGATGTTGGAGTCCAGCCAGAGGAACAGTGGCAATTTGGGGGTATAGGGAGCCAGAGGGATTCAGGCTGCTGGTGCACTTGCCTTGTGGGTCCAGGTTGACCTGCTTGTGACTCTGTGCCCCCTAGGCACTGGCAGCAATGGCCACCACAGCCTCTGCAGGGACCGGGACCAGATCTGGGGCTGCTATCTTTTGCAGCTTGGACACACTGGGTCAGCTGGAGCCACCAGGCCAGCAGAACCTGGCCAGGGGCACACACCCCATCCTCGGTCTCCAGACAGTAGGAGGAGCTCAGGAATGTTTTCCTCCATAGTTTGCTGCTGTGGGTGGCAACGCTGGTCCAGGGAGGAAATGGTGGCAGCCCCCACCAGTGGCGAATCACTGGGGCCCCACGGTGGGAAACTGGAGCCTCCTCAGCTCCAGGACCTCAAGAGCCCCCTTCACAGTGCGTCACGTGGGACAAAAAGAGACCTATTCAGACACATTAAAACTCTGCCGCCACCCTTAGCGCTGAGAGCCTTGGGGGGTCTCCACCCATATCCTCATGCCTCCCACCCTGAGCCAGCGCTCTGCAGCAGGAGACCTGTCGTTTGGGTTAATGGCGCTCTCCCACAATATCTACACGGCACCCATGTGTGCTCACGCCCCATTAGCTGCTCAGAGCACTGGGAGCTGCCGCCCCACCTACAGCTCCACTTGTTGCTGAGTCACCGCCATCTTGCCTACATTTTAATTTTTTAATCTTATTATACCATCATGAGATATACAATGACAAAGCTATTCATAACTGGGTCTCAGTCATACAGTGTTCCAGCACCCATCCTTCCATCAATGCACATTTCCCACCACCAATGTCCCCAATTCCCTCCCCCTTCCCCAGCCTGTCTCTATGGCTGACCCTTTTCCTTCTCTCTCTCTTTTCTCTCTCTCTCTCTCTCTCTCTCTCTCTCTCTCTCTCTCTCCCCTTACACATTGTGGCTTGAAATACATACATATAGGGATTACTTTGCTCACAAAGTTAGGAAATTTGCCTATAAATGGATGGACATGGAGAGGATCATGCTGAGTGAAATTAGCCAGAGGGTAAAGGGCAGATATAGAATAACTGCATTTATTTGCGGAATATAAAAAATAGCATAATAGCAATATCCAAGGCCAGGTAAAACATGGACCAGGGGGACTTGACAGTGATTGGAATCTACCACATGTGTGTGAGGGTCAGAGGTTAAGTTAGACAGAGAAGGGAGCTGTGTGCTAATAATTGTTGGAAATGGTAACACCAGTCTAGAATTGAACATTGAATGTAGGCAAAGGGATATACATTTTAATTTTTAAAGAGGACTCTGGGAAATTCTTTTTTTAAAAAAAATTATTTATTTGTTTTTTCCCCCAAATTTTATTATACCATTCTAGACATACAATTGAAAGATGCCCATGTAGAGCTTTGGTTCTACATTGTTCCAACACCCATCCCTCCACCCAAACCCATCTCCCATCACCAATGTCCCCACCTCCCTCCCCCTCCCACACCTCAACTACTTGGCGGGTTCTGTATGTCCTCTCTCTCCCCTCTATCTCTCCCTCCCGCCAAACTTTCCTGCACATCTTGGAATGCAGTGCATTAAAGGACATTACTGTTTCCACTATTTTAATGGACCGCAGCCCCGCGATCTGGGCTCGAACTGGTTTTGCTCTGTTAATCTGGTCGTGAGGTAGTATCCCAGCATCCGGACAGCGAAGGTGGTGGCTAGTGTGGTGGTTGAGTCTCATCCTGCTGCTTCCGGGACCCCCAGAGGTGATGGGCCCACTCCCAAAACCCATCTGTCCTCCTGGGAGCCCCATGGTCAGCTGGGCCTGGGGCGAGCCAAGTTCCAGCTTCCCCAGCCGCTTGTGAGGCTCTTCATGCTATGGCTGGTGGCCCCAGGGCAGCTCCTGGGTGGGGCCACCAGGCTCGACAAAATGGAGGGGGGGAAGGGCTGACCCCTGATTCCATCTGACAAATTCCCAGTGATTCCCGCTTCTGGGAGCCGCCTACCTGGGCTCAAACTGGTTTTGCTCTGTTAATCTGGTCGTGAGGTAGTATCCCAGGGTCCGGACAGTAAAGGTGGTGGCTAGTGTGGTGGGCGAGTCTCATCCGGCTGCTTCCAGGACCCCCAGAGGTGATGGGCCCATTGACTCTGGGAAATTCTTACCTATGATTTCTTTAACTGTTCATTCTTCACTGAATGTGCCATGTTGTTCTCCAGGGACTCTGATGATTTTATATTCTTATATTGTGCCCCTTGAACAAATCCCACAATTCTTGTTGGGTTGTTTTTTTTTATTTTTTTCCAGACTATTTCCCATACCGCTGTTGTTTTCTAGAGGTTTCCTCCATCTCATCTTGGAGTGCCTCTATTTTTGCCTCAGCTGTTGTTATTTTGCAGCTCAGAGCTGAGTTTGCTTTTTCATATCACCTACCATACACTTCATTTGTGATAGTAGTTTTCTCATTTCAGTTCTCATACTTTCTTGTGTTTTGTTGACTACCTGTGCCATTAAGCTTCCTCACCACGGTGTCACTAGAATCAGTCTCTGAGGACTTACTGAGTGGCTGGTTGAGACTATCATGTTATTGCTTTTGCTCATGGAGAGTGGTGAGCCTCTACGTATCTTCCCCATTGGGCTTGCTACATTCCTGCTATGCTGAGGGCATATCTTTATAGGTATTTCCTTGAAAATGTCGGAAGGATTAGGCTGAGTTGAACTTTTCCTTCCTTCCCCTCTCCTACCCTCCCCTTTCCCTCTTCACCAGGTGATGGGAAGTATAACTGAGCAGTGTGAGATTTGATGCGTAGAGCAGTTGTGTGGCCACAAATGAATGTCCAGGATGTGTGGACTTGGACCTGCTGATATGGTGGAGGTCAGGCGTTGAGGCTGCCAGAATCTAACCAGAAGGGAAGAGAATCTGTCTACCTCTGCTTCTAAAAAGGCCCCAGAGATGTCAGAAAGAAGATTAATTTACCTGGGAGTATGGGGGGAGCAAATACAGTTTCAGGAGGCATGGAACTGAGCCTGCTGACATCCCATATGCGTATGTATGCCTGCTAATCTACCACTTGCCCTTAGGAAAGTAAGTTAAGGGGCTGGAGTGGGTAAGGTACAGTGTGGGCCCTGGGAATATGCCTGAGAGACCGAAAAGCACATAGCAGAAACACTATCTGTACTTCTTTATTCATCTCTGCGCTATTCACTATAGCTAAAATTTGGAAACAACCTAAATGCCTGAGAACAGAGGACTGGCTAAAGAAACTGTGGTTCATCTACACTATGGAATACTATGCAGCTGTCAAAAAGACGAAATTATGAAATTTACCTGCAAATGGATGGACATGGAGACTATCATGCTGAGTGAAATTACTCAGAAGGAAAAGGACAGATATAGAATGACTGCATTCATTAATAGGATATAAATAGATACCAGTGTCTTACTAAATGTGGGAAATGGTAATGGCAGATTAAAACTCACCATTGAATATACACAAAGAGACTTAAGTGATAAACTTTAAATATCTGCAGGGCTAGTCACAATGTGTAAAAATAAGAGGGAGAGAAATGCAGAGACAGAGAGAGAGAGACAGAGAGAGAAAGAGAGGAAGCAGGGCTACCTGCTATTGAGGCAGCCTGGGGGTGAGTGGGAGGGGGTAGGGTACATTGGTGGTGGAAATGGGGCACTGGTGGAGGGATGGGTGCTGGAATACTGTATTACCAAGAACCAATTATGAACACCTTTGTAATTGTATGTTTCACGGTGGTATAATAAAAAAAATTAAAATAAATAAATAAATAAATAACATACAGCGGGTCAGCCACTTTCCTTGCACATGAACAATCTAGGTACATTCTCTTGCACCCCATATGGTCCCCGCCAGGAGAGACCTCTGAACTCAGAACCAGGAGTAAGCCCTAAGCAACACTGGGTGTGGCCCCCAAAACAACAAAAATGTAAGACTTTTGTGCATACTGTTTCATTAAACTGTTGAATTGAGGTTTTGGTATGCAAGTAGAATCTTTTCCCTGCATAAACATCAGCTGAAAGCATATTGACAAACATACATGTTCAATAAAGTTTGAATATTTAAATGCCAGAGTGATTCTACTGGGA
Organism: Cryptotis parvus; assembly: GCA_021461705.1. Taxonomy (NCBI): domain Eukaryota; kingdom Metazoa; phylum Chordata; class Mammalia; order Eulipotyphla; family Soricidae; genus Cryptotis; species Cryptotis parvus. Next base: position 27,107 of record JAJIBD010032417.1, read on the forward strand.
GAATAAATAGGAGAGACAGTCAGTGGAGATGCCAGTCTCATGATCCAGCGGAACTCTATTTTTACGTCCTGGCTGACAGCCCATACCAGTAGTGTTAAACTGACATATATGCAACAAATCCTGTTGGAAGAAAAAAACCCTCAGTAGTAGACATATCTTTCAGACACTGACAGACTAGCAAAAGAAGGAGAGAGAAAAGAAAAATGCAAAGGAACTGAATAGTTGAAAGAATAAAGATGATCTGTTTTTAATTACACTAATACTAATATTGATTTTACATCTAGTAACTAGACAATACAAAGTATTTCCATGTCCATGTAATATTTATAAAACTTAAAATCTTAGCCATGAGTCATTCTAAAGAATACAAATAGATAAGCCATATTCTTTTAGTATGATTCAGAGTGACTATAAATAGATGATGGGAATACTACCAAAAACTTCTAAGTACTTGGAATAAAAATTGCCATGAGGGATGTTTGGTAAATATTAATATTGTGAATACTTCATGTGGAAACTTTTAGATATAGCCAAAGCTGTACTTGGAAGAAAATGTATACATATAAAAACTTTGGTAATCAAATTAGAAAATATGGAAATGGGCAATAAACTAAGTAATCAATGGGCCATGTCTGATAAATATTAATCAATAAGCATTAGTGTATGTTGCAACTGGGAAAACAATATAAACTTAGGGGAAATAGGATAAAGTAAAACATTTAATTAGTGGCTTGAAAGCTGAAAAAAAAATCAAGGCAGATAGCTGAACCAAATGGAGAGGGCAATTAGATTGTCCATAAAGTTCTCAGGTCAGAAACAAAGAGACAAAGCACAATTATACAAGATTCACAGTAAGAAGGACAATACGGGGACTGGGAACATAGCTCAGTGGTGAGGCAAATGTCTCACATATAAGAGCCCTGGGTTTGATCCTCAGAATACTTTCTACTCCCCAAAGAAGGATGACATAGCCACAAATACAGATGGCATTTAAAAAATTATGATAGAATACTTTCAATATTATACACTTAGTACTAAAGTTGAAACAGGACATTTGCTAGTAAAATATAAATCACTATAATATGAAAGAATAAAAGCCGCAGTAAAAAGTCTAGAATTTGGAAACAGGCATTGCTTGTCTTTTTGGTAGCTAGGTAGCAGTGTCAAATAATTTAACCTTGCTTATTCCCAGCTTCTCTGCCTCTAAAATGCCACAATCAATAGGGTATTCCCTATAGTACTACTGTGTGCGAATTAAAAGAACATAGAGGCTAGAGATAGTGAAGAGGGTCAGACGCTTGTCTTACTCCTGGCCAAGCTTCAGTCTCCACTCCTCATATAGTCCCTTGAGCCCTGCTAGGGCAAGCCCCGAGCACCTCTGGGTGTGGCTCAGCTCAGCCCCTGAAGCGATCATAGATACATAGCTTATTGGATGCATCATTGTGACTATTAAATTTATAAAATGCCATAAAAACTTGAAATCCTAGCTAAAGTGTTTCCTCATCAGAACATGGGAGACAAGAGTTTTATTGCACCACTGTGAGCTGCTTCAGCACTCACAAAAAGAGGAAAGACGCTTACGCCTTGACACCCAAACACAGCAATGACAGTACAGGAGGGGCCGGAGCGATAGCCCAGCGGTAGGGCGCTTGCCTTGCATGCGGCTGGCCCATGATGGCACGGGTTCAATCCCCGGCATCCCATATGGTCCCCTGAGTAATTCCTGAGTACAGAGCCAGGAGAAACCCCTGAGTGTCGCCGGGTGTGACCCAAAAAGAAAGAAAAAAAAAAAACAAAAAACAACCCCAATGACAGTACATGAAAGAAAGTACAGGAGGCTGGAATGATAGCCTAGCGGGTAGGGAGTTTGCCTTGCACGCGGCCGCCCATGCCGGCCGGGGTTCGATCCCCGGCATCCCATATGGTCCCCCGAGCACCGCCAGGAGTAATTCCTAAGCGCAGAGCCAGGAGAAACCCCTGAGCATTGCCGGGTGTGACCCAAAAAAGAAAAAAAAAGAAAATGAAAAGAAAGAAAGTACAGAGCAAACCCTAACTCTCTTAGGAGTAGAGATCAAAGCCTCATTGGCAAGGTCATGTATGAAAGTAACATTGCTTTTAAAAAGTGTCTTATTATACAGTGCTTTCGATTGCTCTGATAGCAAATTGCCACAGACCTGATGGATTAAAGAAAAATGTACCAGTTTGTTATTTGACAGTTTTGGAGGCAGAAGCATGAATTCGCTTTTACTAGGTCAAAAATCCAGGTGTGGACTTGGCTGAGCTTCTTCAGAAACTGTGGGAGAGAATGTTGGCTCGCCCTTCCCAGTTCCTGCTGTCTCCCCTGTTCCCTTGATTCCTGCCCCCAGTCCATCTTCAAAACTCAAGTATCCTTACATCTTTCTCTGCTGAGGCCATCACATTGCCCTTTTTCCCTCTGTGAGTAAAACAAAGAAAAGAAACAGAAAAAAAATTTCTTCTAAAGATTTCATGTGGGCCTTAGAGCCCGCCTGAGTAGTATATGATAATATTCCCATTTACTCTCCTAACTTAATTATTTCTGCAAATATCTTTGTGTATAGAAAGTTTTAGGACATGTGAACACTTGCTTGACCACAGTATGCCATTTAACTTAAAATTCAGTGTTCTCTCTCTCTCTCTCTCACACACACTCACATACATACACAGACACACACAGAGACACACATGATAGTTACCTCATAACAACATCCCCAACAAGCAACCTGGTACACATCAAGTTTAAAACTCACATCACTTAAAAGACTCCCTTCTAGTTTAGATATGGAAAAACTGTATACAAAGGCAAAATTCTCCCTCTGGGTCCTGTGGCAAAACTGGAAAACAACTTTTATGGTTGCCAACACACGAGTGGTACAGTCATGATATAATAGTTATAGGGATTCCAATTCCAAAAAAAGAAGAAAAGAGAAGGGCAGGCTTGATCCCAAGTGATTTCAAATGCCAGCAGGGAAAATCCCATGAGGTTCTGTGAGATCCCAGGAGAACTGGGAGAAATGCTCTGTAGCTTAAGATTCTTCTGTGGGCCCAGGCATGTGGGTTATGCCTCCTGGCCTAGCTAGCCTACATCCTTTTCCTAGTTTATAGGCCATACTCAGCTTGTTGAGTTATCTTTCCTTTTTCATTTTTTTGTGGGTGTGTGTAATATCCCCTGCAGTGCAGGGAGTGAACTCAGGGATCACTCTGGTGGCTTGGAGAACCGCTTAGGATGTCAGGGACCGAAACCTCATCAGCCACTGCAAGACAAGCACCCTCCTGCTCCTGCCCTATCTTTTTTCTCTCTTTTATTTTTTAAAAATTGAATCACTGCCTGAGACCAGACGACTGGTTAAAGAAACTATGGTATATCTACATAATGGAATACTACACAGCTGTTAGGTAGGATGAAGTCATGAAATTTGCTTATAAATGGTAGACATGGAGCTTATCATACGGAGTGAAATTAATCAGAAGGAGAAGGACAGACACAGAATGATTGCACTCTTTTGTGGTTTGTAGAAAACATAATATGAAACCAATATCCAAGGACAGTAAAAACAAGGGCGAGGAGAAGCCTGCTCCAACCTCTTGGGGAAAAGACGTTGGAATAGAGAAGGGAGGATTATGACTAATACAGTGGTAAATGACCACTGTATAAGAACTGTGCAGAAAGGTAAAAACATGGTAACCTCTCATATCTGTGTTGCAGACAATAGTGCTTAAAGGGAGAGAGAAAGAGGGAGAAAGAAGGAAAGTGATTGCCAAAGAGACAGGGTCAGGGGTGGTGGGACGGAAGGAGTGTATAGGGGCACATTGATGGTGGAAACGTGCACTGGTGGAGAAAGGAGTGTTGGAACATTGTGTGACTGATACCTGACCATGAGCAGCCTTCTGACTACGTGGGCACAGTTACTCAATAAATAAATTTTTTAAAAAATTGAATTCACCATGAGATAGACTGTTACAAAGCTGTTCATGATGGGGTTTCAGTCATACAGTGTTCCAGCAGCCATCCCTCCACCAGTGCAGGTTCCCACCACCAATGTCCCCGATTCCCTCCCCTCCTCCAGCCTGCCTCTATGGCAGGCACATTTCTCCTCTTTCTCCTCCTCCTCCTCCTCCTCCTCCTCCTCCTCCCTTTTTCACATTGTGGTTTGCAGTACAAACACTGCAGTGTTATCATGTATATCCACACCACCCTGAATATGCCCAAAGGGAAGGGGGAAAGCACTTCTCTTTCCTTGAAGGCCAGTGCTTGTTTGCAACAAAGTGGTTTTCTTATTTTTTTCTTGCTTATAGAATTGGGAGTTTGACTGTGTTCCTTTATTGAATCGTAGCCCCTCCCTTCTAGTCTAGACATCAGTGATTCTGCTGGCAGAACGTACTCTAAACCTTTATGGGCCTTCTATATACTTTACAGAAGTTACTTCCATCAGACTTAAGGATTCTCCACAGATCATTCCTAGAAATCCTACATCCAATCCTGGCTTCTACGTGAGTGACCTGAGCGGATCAAAGAGTCCCACCTTTTGTGTCTTTCTGTTTTGAGATCACACCTATCAATATTCAGGTACTACTACCAGATGGGAGCTTGGAGGTTGCTCCTGGCAGTGCTCAAGGAACTATGTGGTACCAGGATTCAACCCTAGGCTTCCCACATGCAAAGCATGCACTCAGCCCACTGAGCTAGAGCTTGAGCCTGTGTCATGCCTTTTCACTAATGTGCTCCTCATTTCCTTTGGAGCCCTCACCCAAAACACTTTAAATACCCACATGTCTACCAACCTTTTATGTTAGTATGTCTGTCTGAATAGACTCTTTGTCATGTTCCTGACTTCCTCCTCTGATCTCACAAATTAAGCCTGACATCTTTATTTTTACCTATAATCTGCTTGAGACATTCTAGGCTTTCCCTATTATCTGTACCCCAGTTCTACCAACCTCTACCCATCATCCAATTCTAATATCATCTCAATTTTTTTAGCTATTTGTTACAGCAGCCCTCCACTGCCAAGGATAAACCTATGTGCCAGTATGCGTGTGTGTGTGTGTGTGTATGTACACACATGGGCACATAGATTTATCCAAGCCCTACCGCACACACACACACACACACACACACACACACACACACAAGTTAGATACAATTGTGGAGACAATGCTGGGCAATATGAAATCCACAGGACAGGCAGGCAGCAAGGGAAGGTTGGGACTCTTGGGCCCACACTGGAACTGCCACCTACAGGTAAATTCTTCTTCAGGGAAACCTCAGCTCTTCTCTTAAAGGCCATCCTGATTTTCATGAATAATCTCCTTTATCTGCTGGTAACTGAACACATCCATGAGCACTTTCACAGCAACACCTAATTAATCTGTGGTTGAATAATCTGGATCTATCACAGTCCAGTTAACACATGAGACTTACCATTACACATTATAAATAATCAATACAAAATACTTAGGAGCCCCAGAAATATATAATTAGATATTTAAAACAACCGGGAGATTATCACGGCTAACCTCTCAGTGGGATCCTTCAGACTTTATTCTATGTGTGTATACTATCTCTCCTTTCATCGACCTCCCTGCCAGCTACCCCGGGAGAGACCCACGCCAGACCCACAGCTCCCTCGGAAACCCCGGAAGAGATCCAGATCCATCCACTACAGTCCCACAGCTGCACTGCTCAGCCCCACATGGAAGCAGTCCATGGAGCTGAACTCCCCGGTAAGGGGCTTAGTCAGCCCCTGGCCAAGTCCAGCACTGCTCCAAAGGTTCACTCACATGCGGGGTAGGGGCCACGCTGGCTGGTCTTGGAGCCGGGATTTGGGCTCCTCTGCCCTTTCCTCCACCTCCATGCCAGCTACCCCAGAAGAGAGACCCACAGCTCCATCAGTGCACGGCTACTTCGCACCCACGCAACAATCTTAGATAGTACTGATTTTAGGATCAGGTCCTTTCCAGGATCTTTCATATTTATACACTGTATACAGTTCTAGGCAGGTTCTGATATTCGCCATCGCAGAAAGCCTAGCAAGAAGCCAGAGCAATCCACACATCATAGCCTCTCTGGGTATCAACAAAGAACAACGAATCAGCTTCTAGGTATAGAAGTAGGGTGGTACCACACTTATTTTAGGGCTAAACAAATGATTATGCCAGGGACTAGTCCCTTTCTCAGAGATTATCTCTTATGTCAAAACACTGGAGAGAGAGAGAGAGAGAGAGAGAGAGAGCTGGTAAAAGAAATACATTTCAATGGATGTATATTAGTGGGGAGAAACACATCATAATTTCATGGGTTTCATGCAATCTGGATGGTACTCACAAATTTTCTATTTCCTAGTTTCTATTCTGCCCCAAGGTGATTGAGTGTCTTGGCCTCTGTTTATTGAAAGGGTCATGCTCACCTGCTTGAGGACAAACTAGTATGATCCTTCCTGTAGTCTTAAACACTAATCTTATCATAGCCAGGATGATGGTCTCCTGGTAAATTCTAATTGTCCCATGCTGGAAACAGTGGGTAATAAGAGGAATTGTGCCCAATCTAGCTAACATTGAAATCATAGTAGAGATTATAGTAATATTTCAGAAGTTACTGATCCAGCATCAAAATGACTCTTGTAACTGTCACACCCTCCATCAGTGTTTACACAGAAGAGAGATCTCATTAGCATGAACCCTGCCTTAAGAACATGTAAATAGCTTAAACTGTAAGTGGATTAAACAGCAAAGCTCCCAAGCTAGGTGGCCTTGTCATCCACCACTACACTATCTCTCTGGCTCACATTCTAGTTTAGGAATAATACATACCCACCATGCAGCATTCAGAAATATTCAAAGAAATAAGTATTATTGAAGTCCCACATCTCAGAGATCAATTACTATGAAAATATTGGTCTGTTTTCTTTGCTTTAGGTTTTTGAGCCACACACAACTGAACTCAGGGATTACTCCTACCTCTGCACTTGGGGATCAAGCAACAAATCAGACGACCCCCCCACTCCATAAGGGTGGGCTAAAGTGACCATAGGGGATGCCGGAATCTAACCCATATCAGATGTGTGCAAGGGAAGTGCCCTACCTGCTATACTATCTCTCCAACCCCTATTTTGATCTATTATTAAAGATTGTTTTCAGGCTGCTGAGAAATCACTGTATCACTGTCTTCCCGTTCATCATCGATTTGCTCGAGCGGGCCCCAGTAACATCTCCATATGTCCTGTCTCATGCTAGTAGAGCCCAAGGGCATCTGCTTGCTCCAGGAACATAAAGAGCCTCAATCCATTCCTGCCGACTACACTGAGAAATAAAGATAGAAATATATCTATGTAATTATAAATTATGTACATTTAATTTTAATCAATATATGCATCTTGAGAGACTCACAGACATGGGGCAGAGCTGCTACTGGCTCTCCCTGTGCCCAGCCGCTCACAAGGCACCTGGGAGGGATGGCAGGTTCTAGCCCTGGCCCGCCACCCCAGCAGAGCCTCGCAACAAGCCAGACGACCCCCACTCCATAAGGGCCTCCATTTTCCACATCCAGACTTCCCTCTCATCAGAACTCCACCCAGCAGACCAGCCTATCACAGCCCGGCTCATCGAGATCCACTCTGCAGCAGTCTTTTTTAGATCCGGCTCAGGTATGCCGGTCCAGAGACTCACAGAAAGGGGCAGAGCTGCTACTGGCTCTCCCTGTGCCCAGTTGTTCACGAGGTGCTCAGGAGGGATGGCAGGTTCTAGCCCTGGCCCGCCACCCCAGCAGAGCCTCGCAACAAGCCAGACGACCCCCCCACTCCATGAGGGCCTCCATTTTCCACATCCGGACTTCCCCCTCTCAGAACTACACCCAGCAGACCAGCCTATCACAGCCCGGCTCACGCGGCTGCTTGCGGCTGCGCGGTTCATCAATAAATGCTAGATTTAGAGATGACTACAAGAGTATGCTACCCACACGGCAGAGCCTGGCAAGCTACCCATGTCATATTTGACATGCCAAATATACCAGTAACAACTATAGACCTCATTCCCATGACCTGATGGAATGGTTTGAGGCTCTTTATGTTCCTGGAGCAAGCAGGTGCCCTTGGGCTCTACTTGCATGAGACAGGACATATGGAGATGTTACTGGTGCCCGCTCGAGCAAATCGATGATGAACGGGAAGACAGTGATACAGTGACAGTGATATGCATCTTATTCTAAGGAGGTGCCATGATATACGTGATCGCTTGCACTTCTCAGGATTCTTTTTAATGTAAGTGACAAAAACCCAGCACAAACTAGCTTGTAAGAAACAAAGGCATGTAGCAGCTTAAGTAACAGGGAGGTTAAATCACAGCTGGGACAAGGACTCAAATGATGGCAAACTTCTGTCTCTCTAGCTCTTGTTAGACTCTCTCCATATGCTGTGCACACGGCTACCAGCTGCTCCAGGCTCAATTTTTTGTGGGTTTAACAATCTATGGCAGAGACTGCTAAGCCTAGCCAGAACCCTAAAAAGAAGCCTGACTTCCTTGGGAATCACTGCGCCCAGGTCAAAACTGCATTTCTGAGATCCTCTGGACGTAAGATGCAGTTCTGAGCAAAAGTAAAGGTTTACTGGAAAGAATCGTCAAAAGGTGTTGCTCTGTCAACACCCTTCTGCACATTGTCCTTTTCCTCCTTTCTCCTGCCTGCCCTCTAGATGTGACTGCTGAGGTTGAAACAGCCATTTTGTAATTCTGAGGTTCCCTGGACCAAGAAGGCCATGTGCTCAAAAGAGCTGAAAGTCCGAGGATTATCCATGGCAGCATGGAATCATCTTGTACTTGGGCAAGAGGGATGGAACAGCAAGTAGGGCCCCTTGCTTTGCATGCGGTGGACCAGGGTTTCACCCTCAATGCCCTGTGCAATCCGTGGAGCACCTCCGCGGTTGAGCACAGAGAAAGGCATGGCCTTATCTGTTTCACTTTTTATGGTATAAAGTGTGTTCCTTTCTGATGGACTATTTCAGAATGTCTCTTCTATGAAATTCAAAAGGTGTGAGGCTTAGGGTTGCTCTTTAAGCCCATGTTCTCTTGTTCGCTTGCCTCTATGTATCTTTGCTAGCTGTTTCTTCCCATCCTGAACAAGCTCTTGTTCTCTCTTGAACACATATTTGTGTTCAAATATATTTAAACATATATATTTATGTATATATAAATATATATGTATAAACATATACATATATATACATTTGAACATATATATTTATATATTGAAAATATATAAGAGAAAATATATTTGAATCTTTTCTTTACAATCTATTTCTCTCCTCTTGCTTAATTCTTCCGATAGTCCAGAACTCCAGAACAAAGACCACAAAAGCAGATGCCGTTGTCTTATTCCTGACTGGAGAGGGAAAAATAAGTCTTGTAGCATTTAGGAGAATGTTAGCAATGGGCTTTGTGCGTGTGCATTTGTTTTTATTTTCGGTAGGTGTCCTTTATCAAGTTGAAGAAATTCCCTATTGTGGTAGGTGGAATAGTGGCTTCCTAAAGATGTCCACACTCCTGGAACTGGTGCATTTGTTAGGTTACCTGGCAAAGAGGAATTAATTTAATAGGTGCAACTAAAATTATTTAGTTTTATATATATATAAATATATATGTTCAAATGTTCAAATATATATGTTCAAATATATATGTTCAAATATATTTTCTCTTATATATTTTCTCTTCTCTCCTCTCACATCTTTATAAGTAAGTTTTTTTCAATAAAAACGATATTGTTTCACGAAAAAAGGTGTGAGACTTAAAAATACAGAATACTCAGCAATAATGATGAAAAATTATTTGATCGAGGGCCAGGGATGTAGCTCACTTTCCTTGCATATGTGAGACCCTGAATTTGATCCCTGGCACTTCAAAAAAGAAAAGGAAAAAGAAAGAAAAGAGAAAAAGAGAACGTATACACACTTCCGGTTGCTGCAGTAACAAAGGATCACCAGTTAGTGGCTTAACACAAATTTATAATCCAGATGCCAGCGTGGCTGTGTTGCATCCGAAGGCTCTGGGAAGACCATGGGGACTTGTGTTTTATGAGACTGCCCGCATGCCTTGGTGAGTGGACCCTTCATCCATCTTCAAAACCAGCTGCACAGCATTTCTCTGACTTGGATTCCCTATGTACATCCTTCTCTGTTCTGCTCTCCCTTCCGCTTATAAAGACTTTTGTTATTGCACTGCATCTATCTAAATACTTCACAGTAATCTCTCTGTCTTAAATCTAGTGCAATTTTAGTTGCACCTATTAAATTAATTCCTCTTTGCCAGGTAACCTAACAAATGCACCAGTTCCAGGAGTGTGGACATCTTTAGGAAGCCACTATTCCACCTACCACAATAGGGAATTTCTTCAACTTGATAAAGGACACCTACCGAAAATAAAAACAAATGCACACGCACAAAGCCCATTGCTAACATTCTCCTAAATGCTACAAGACTTATTTTTCCCTCTCCAGTCAGGAATAAGACAACGGCATCTGCTTTTGTGGTCTTTGTTCTGGAGTTCTGGACTATCGGAAGAATTAAGCAAGAGGAGAGAAATAGATTGTAAAGAAAAAGATTCAAATATATTTTCAAATAAAAAAACAATCCTAGAAAAAACAAAAGAATTTAAAAATCTAAAATTACTAGGATAAACAAGTTTAGCAAATTGCAGGATTAAGAGACAGTTATATAGAAATCAATGATATTTTTTATATCAGCAATGAAAAATATGAAAGTAAAATTAAGAAAACAACCATATTAATAATAATGTAAGAAAATATTTAGGAATTAATTTAATAGAATATACATAAATTATACTACTGCCAGAACTACAAAAATACTTAAAAAATTTTTGCAAAAAATTTTTTTCTTTTTGAGTCACACCCAGCAATACTCCGGGCTTACTTCTGACTCTGCATTCAGGAATTACTCCTGGCAGTGCTCAGGGGACCATACAGGATGCCAGGGATTGAACCCAGGTTGGCTGTGCAAGACTAACACCGTCCCTACAGTACTATTGCTCCAGCCCACAATATTTTTAAAAAGAAATCAAGAAAGACTTAAACAAATGTTTATTACTAGCAAGACATAATATCGATTAAAAGACAATACTCTCAAATTGATCTTTTTAAATGCAATCCCCACCTAAATACCAGCTGCCATTTTTTTCAGAATGAAATATAGATCCTAAAATATATATAGAGATGTAAGATATATTTGCCAGAATTCCAAAAACAACTAAGAAAAAAAATAAAAGTTAGAGAAATCACACATTTGTTTTATTTTGGGGGCCAGACCCAGTGGTGTTCAGGGCTTACTTCTGGCTCTGTGCTCAGAGATCACTCCTGGCAGGTGAGAATGATAATATGAGATGCCGATGATCAAATCCAGGTTGGTTGCATGCACAACAAGTGCTTTATCCACTGTACTATCTCTCTGGCCCCAGAGAAATCACTTTTTAATTTCAAAACTTACTGCAAAGTTATAATAATTAATGCAGTATGAATTCAGGTATGTGCAAATGAAATCAATGAAACAGAGCTAAGAATCCAGAAATAAATTCTTACATCTATGGTTAATTGATTTTCCAAAAGAGTGCCAAGATGATTAAATGAGAAAAATTAGCATTTATAACAAGTTGTGTTTAATAACTAGATAGCCACATGTAAAACAATAGAGTTGAACTCTACATAATGACAGGTCTACAAATATTAAGTCAAAATGGATAATAGAATTAAGCCAAAAAATGTTAAAACCATAAAACTCTTAGAAGAAAACATAGAGGTAAAAATCTGTGACCTTAGCTTAGTCAAAGTATTATAAGGTTTGATACCAAAAGCTCATATATCAAATTAAAAATAGATACACTGGACTTGAGCTAAAACTTTTATGTTTCAAAGATACAGATTTTGTGTAATTCCATTGTTTTTTTTTATTTTTGGGTCCACCCAGCAATGCTCAGGGGTTACTCCTGGCTCTTTGCTCAGGAATTACTCCTGGCGTTGCTCAGGAGGACCATATGGGATGCCAAGGACAGAACCCAGGTCGGCTGCGCACAAAGCAAATACCCTACCTGCTTCATAAAAATTCCATTTTTACCAATTTTTTAATTTCATAAAAATTCCATTTTTTATGAAAGGTCCAGAGAATAGGCAAATACACAAAGAGAGGAGATAGTTTTAAGAGAGAGAAAGACTGAGAATAAAAATTATCTGTATAACATGTGGTCTCTTCGGGAGGTGATGAAAATTTTCTACAATAAGAGTGGTGGCTGCAAGTTGGTAAATGCACTCAGAACAATTGAACTAACATCTAATAGGCAAATTGTATGACATACGCATTTCGCTCTCAACAAACTGCAGAATCAAAGTACAGGGCGCCTCATCTTTATATCTCTGGACCTCAAAATGATCTTATTCAGGGGCCAGAGCAATAGTCTGGTGAGTTGGGTGTTTGCCTTGCACGCAGCCGACCTGGGTTCGATCCTCGGCATCCCATATTATCCCCCGGAGAGCACCGCCAGGAGTAATTCCTGAGTGCAGAGCCAGGAAAAGCCTGAGCATCGCCAGGTGTTATCCAAAAGGAAAAAGAAAAGATGTCATTCGTTGACTCACTTAGTTTGCACTCACTTCTGGACCATGTGGCACATGGCTGACAGCTTCCCTTTATGGCTCAGTCTGAAGCCAACTGGTCAAAGGTGCGACACTAGCCCCCTCCCTCCACACACCACCCCCTGCCAGGTCCATTTGCTGTCCCTCCCATAATTGCCACTTTAAGCTTCTGTGCCTCTGGTTTGTGGTGTGCTGAGATTTCATCTTTATTGGAAATCTCTCTTTCTTGGAAGCTTGGGGAGACTCCCTCAGGCCAGTCTTGCAATTGAGGGGTTCCAAATCTGATAGCCCATCAAAAACCACCTCCCGGCCTGTGCTTTGGCATGGACACCAAGGCAAAGTAGATTCTGAGATAGAGCTGGGCACAGAGACAATTTATGTTTTTAATTGTCACACTTTTCACAGATACACAGCTGTTCATGATTAGATTTTAGTCATGTTCCAGTACCCTTCACCAGTGCATGTTTCCCACCACCAGTGTCCTGAGGTTCCCTATTGCTCTCCCACCACCAGATCTGCATCTATGGCAGTCTCTCTCTCTCTCTCTCTCTCTCTCTCTCTCTCTCTCTCTCTCTCTCTCTCTCTCCTTTATGGCTCCAGAGACTTTTTTTTTTTTGCTTTTTGGTCACACTCTGGCAATGCTCAGGGATTACTCCTGGCTCTTACTCAGGAATTACTCCTGGAGGTGCTCAGGGGACCATATGGGATGCCGGGATCAAACCCGGGTCAACGAAGGCAAGGCAAACACCCTACCCGCTTGACTATTGCTCTGGCCCCAACTTTTAAAAAAATATTTTTATTCCTGGAGTGATAGTCCAGCAGGTAGGGCGTTTGCCTTGCTTTGGCCAACCCGGGTTCAATACCCGGCATCCCATATGGTCCACTGAGCACTGGCAGGAGTAATTCCTGAGTGCACAGCTAGGAGTAACCCCTGAGCATGGCCAGGTGTGACCCAAAGTGAAAAAAAATTTATTCCAACTCTCTCCGTGATCTGTGACTCTAATTCAGCTGTTTGCGCTTTTGGAAACCACTTTTATAATTCACCAGTTCTTTGTTCATGTTATCATTTACTGCTCTTTTGAGCATTTTTGTGTAACAATTTTTTTTTCTCTCAGAATTCTCTGTTGTTCTGGGATTGCTGGTTATTTTCAATGACAGCTTTTCCCCCACTATTTTAGCACTGAAATGTCCTCTCAGATCTCACTGAGAATACTAATTGGTTGGTTGTTGTTTCTAAACTCCTCTCTCTCTCTCTCTCTCTCTCTGTTAGCCTCTATGCGTGCCCATAGTACACTCACAGTCTAAGATTTTTTTCTTTTTTGCTTCTACCACTGTCAGGGAACATTCCAGTGCTTGTTGTGGCCAGGCACCCACTAATACAAAGAGGCAAATCAGAAAGAAGTGAATTTCTCTCTTCAGAAGTGAATTCATCTCCCCAGCATAGCTGGAAATTCTATCAACAACCACCTAACAAATGCTTTTATCTTCTTTTGTCATTGATGACAAGAGTACTTTCCCCCAGTTCTGGAACACACTCAGTAGCGTTTGGATGCTGGTCAGCAGGCCATGGGGTGCCAGGAATTGACCCTAGACCTCTGCATTCCAGACTTGCTTGGCAGCCCTTTGAGCTGACCTCCTTGCCCATTGCCCATCTAGCATTATCTGATGCCATGGATTTTCACTTTGGTTGTGTGTTAGAATCACCCAGGGACTTTAATTTGTTAAAAGATCCCAGTTCCTATGCTGCACACCGGGTCATGAAGCCAGAAATCTCAGAGGCTATGTCCCAGATCCCAGCATCCTCGAAGCGTTTCCAAATGTACATAAGGTCACCAACTGCTTTTGTCATCTAAATAAACCCTTCTCAAACCTTCATGTGAGGGGAACCACTTAGGGAAATGTGGAGCCTGGTTTGGAAAACGTGGTTTTGGGGCGTGAGCTTCCGCCACTGCAGATGTCTAGGAGTTACACTTTGAGCAGGAAGGGTTAAAAGGCAGCAGGTCTCGCCCCTGTGATGCTTTAGCAGCAGTTTTACCTGGGAACGTATGTGAAATTCAAGTTCTCTATATGAATGCTAGACTTCCCAAGATAGAAACAGGCGGTGAGGGGGAGCGCCTGTGCTACAGCCACCCTTCCCGATGGTTGTTCACGCTTGAAAGCGCACAGCACAAATCTGCCCGCATGAACCTCTGCCACTCTTCATCAGAATCACTTGCTTTTTTGCTCGCTTGTTTGTTTGTTTGTTTGTTTAACTCCAGTTATGCTCAGGGCTTACTCATGGTTCTGAGCTAAGGGATTAGCTGGCAAGGCTCAGAATACCATATGGGTGTCAGGGATCAAACCTAGGACAGCTGCGTGCAAGGCAAGCGCCCTACACTCTATACTATCTCTCCAGCCCCAGAATCACTTGGTTTTTACTATGCCATACAGATTAGTGAATCCAGTCCAACCCACCCAGTCAGAGCCCCAGAGGAGGACCCCCAGTTTCTGCATTCCATGAACTTGTCATGTATGTAGCTAATAAGTGCTAATGTCAAGAACTACCATCTCCAGGGCCTTGCCTTTGCTGGGTGTCTTCAGACGCCCAACAGCGAAGCAGTTTTGGTTATTTCTGTGCCCTGGGCTATTTCTACCTGGTTAATTACCTGTGTAGAAGCTTAGCACGATTAATTCAGGAGGATACCATCTTGGAAGTCCTGTAGAACCCTGTAATTATGTGTGAAATACACATTTAATTTAAGCACAGAGGCAAAGATTACCCAGTGATGCTTGGGGGCCTCGGGTGTCAGAGCAGATTTAGAGCAGGGTCTGGGATCTGTTTCTTCCTAGGTTTATGCCCTCACCATCTGGTGTCAATAGAATGCTCAAGACTTGGGCCTTCCGATTCCCAAGTCAGTCTTTATAACATCCAATTAAGCCCGAATACTGCTAAATTGTCTGCGCTGAGAAAAGAAAAAAAAAAGATGGTCGAGTCCCTGCAGATAACACCCAGCAAAACTAGAGGTGTAATGATTTGGCTAATTTGACCACAAAAATGTGCCAAATTAAATACAGGTTTGAACTGCCCTCTCCAAATATATTTTTAAAGCCTGCGTTATCGAAATCTCACTGATCTCTTGCTTAGGCCCTTATAGAAGTAAGGTCTCTGATCTGTGCACATAATACATTTTATGGTGTGTGATACATTTAAATAAAAATGGAGAGCTTTTGGTTCAAATGTTCTTTTTCTTCCTCTGTATAGGTGAAGCATTGAAAGGATTTGGCTTTTGCTTCAATGTTGCTTTGGAAAATGGATTTTTTTTTTGGGGGTGGGTAATGCCTTAAGTCAGAAAAAAAATATATAAACTCCAAAGTGTCAAAGGAACAGCCAAAGTTACTCCATAACTGCCACCCCATCCCAGGCAGAAAAAGTAAAATCCAAACAACATGAAACAGCTCAGCAAGCCCAGCCTCTTCCTAACCCAAAACAGTCTTTCCGGGGAGAGTTCTGGACCTGAGACTTGATTTCCACTGCTGGAGCCTGGGAGGAACTGGAAAGGGGCCAGCCTTCAGCACCTCCCTTGCTTTCTGATTGCTGTTTATCCCCTGAAACTTGATTGCCTGTAATTATGTGTAATCTCTCCCTTGTTTACTCTTTTCCACCAAAGCTTGAACACAGTTCAATTGTGTCTCTCTCTTTGCTTTGCCTGGGTGTAACGAAGAAACTTTTACTGTATTTTCAACTCTTCTTCCGTTTTTTCTCCTCCATTTTTAAAGAAATAAAAGCCTTAGTCCTCCATCTGTCCCCGACACTCTGTCTGCTCCTGGATTGAGTCTTTCAACAAGACAGTTGTGTGCCTAGTACAACACTCATGGGAGGTGTTGGAAGTGAAATCAAAATGGACTCTGCTCCCAAAAGATTTGCCAGAATATGTGTCTTTTATTAGGTGGAAATTAAAGAGAAGAATAGAAGTAGAAGAGGAAGTAGAAGAGAAGAGTAGAAATTAAAGAGAAGAGTGAATGAGAAAATCTTGGATTAAATGAAGTGTCCCTCATCTTTCCTTAATGGATGTTAGTTTTGCTAGTTTTCTTCGCTGTCACTAGCTGGTTTCATTTCTGACCCTAGCCAAGTTACCAAGAGCTGAGTTCATTGGAAGCAGGGCTCTGTAAGTCCCTTCTTCAGCTCTTTCCCTTCTAGACCATCTGCACTCCCCTTTCTCTGTTTTGTTTGTTTTAATTTTGGGGCCACACCCTTTGGGCATTCTCCCTGCTCTGTTTTCAGGGCCTACTCCTGGCAGATCCAGCCCTAGGTGGGGCAGAGAACTGAACACAGCTGACTGCATGCAAGGCAAACGCCCTCCCGCTGAACTATCGCTTCAACCCCTCTACTCCCCTTCAAGAAAGTGAAGTTTGGGGTTGAAGATATGACTTAAGTAGTAGAGTACACGCCTTACACGTGTGTGTGAACTTAAGTCTGTGGTACATGCTTTACACGGTGTGACCTTGAGTCTGTGGCACATGCCTTACATGTGTGTGACCTTGAGTTTTTGGTACATGCCTTACATGTGTGTGACCTTGAGTCTGTGGTACATGCCTTACACTGTGTGACCTTGAGCTTGTGGTACATGCCTTACACTGTGTGACCTTGAGTCTGTGGTACATGCCTTACACTGTGTGACCTTGAGTCTGTGGTACATGCCTTACACTGTGTGACCTGAGTCTGTGGTACATGCCTTACACTGTGTGACCTGAGTCTGTGGTACATGCCTTACACTGTGTGACCTGAGCTTGTGGTACATGCCTTTACACTGTGTGACCTGAGTCTGTGGTACATGCCTTACACTGTGTGACCTGAGTCTGTGGTACATGCCTTACACTGTGTGACCTGAGTCTGTGGTACATGCCTTACACTGTGTGACCTGAGTCTGTGGTACATGCCTTACACTGTGTGACCTGAGTCTGTGGTACATGCCTTACACTGTGTGACCTGAGTCTGTGGTACATGCCTTACACTGTGTGACCTGAGTCTGTGGTACATGCCTTACACTGTGTGACCTGAGCTTGTGGTACATGCCTTACACTGTGTGACCTGAGTCTGTGGTACATGCCTTACACTGTGTGACCTGAGCTTGTGGTACATGCCTTACACTGTGTGACCTGAGTCTGTGGTACATGCCTTACACTGTGTGACCTGAGTCTGTGGTACATGCCTTACACTGTGTGACCTGAGTCTGTGGTACATGCCTTACACTGTGTGACCTGAGCTTGTGGTACATGCCTTACACTGTGTGACCTGAGTCTGTGGTACATGCCTTACACTGTGTGACCTGAGTCTGTGGTACATGCCTTACACTGTGTGACCTTGAGCTTGTGGTACATGCCTTACACTGTGTGACCTTGAGCTTGTGGTACATGCCTTACACTGTGTGACCTTGAGTCTGTGGTACATGCCTTACACTGTGTGACCTGAGTCTGTGGTACATGCCTTACACTGTGTGACCTGAGCTTGTGGTACATGCCTTACACTGTGTGACCTGAGTCTGTGGTACATGCCTTACACTGTGTGACCTTGAGCTTGTGGTACATGCCTTACACTGTGTGACCTGAGTCTGTGGTACATGCCTTACACTGTGTGACCTGAGTCTGTGGTACATGCCTTACACTGTGTGACCTGAGTCTGTGGTACATGCCTTACACTGTGTGACCTGAGTCTGTGGTACATGCCTTACACTGTGTGACCTGAGCTTGTGGTACATGCCTTACACTGTGTGACCTTGAGCTTGTGGTACATGCCTTACACTGTGTGACCTGAGTCTGTGGTACATGCCTTACACTGTGTGACCTGAGTCTGTGGTACATGCCTTACACTGTGTGACCTGAGTCTGTGGTACATGCCTTACACTGTGTGACCTGAGTTTGTGGTACATGCCTTACACTGTGTGACCTGAGCTTGTGGTACATGCCTTACACTGTGTGACCTGAGTCTGTGGTACATGCCTTACACTGTGTGACCTGAGTCTGTAGTACATGCCTTACACTGTGTGACCTTGAGTCTGTGGTACATGCCTTACACTGTGTGACCTGAGCTTGTGGTACATGCCTTACACTGTGTGACCTGAGTCTGTGGTACATGCCTTACACTGTGTGACCTGAGTCTGTGGTACATGCCTTACACTGTGTGACCTGAGTCTGTGGTACATGCCTTACACTGTGTGACCTGAGCTTGTGGTACATGCCTTACACTGTGTGACCTGAGTCTGTGGTACATGCCTTACACTGTGTGACCTGAGCTTGTGGTACATGCCTTACACTGTGTGACCTGAGTCTGTGGTACATGCCTTACACTGTGTGACCTGAGCTTGTGGTACATGCCTTACACTGTGTGACCTGAGTCTGTGGTACATGCCTTACACTGTGTGACCTGAGTCTGTGGTACATGCCTCGCACGTGTGTGACTTTGAGTCTGTGCCCCCTGCCACCTCATGATGTGGCCCCTTCCCTTCATCCCCATTGCATATAGCCTCCAAGCATCAAACTGGCATAGCTGCAGCAACAATATCAGAAGGTGGAGGAATTCTCTACATGCAAGACGGGGCCTCCTCAATCCAGAGCATGTTTACATACTCAGTGTGAATCATGTACGTAGGCTTTGTGGACACACTTAGGACCCCATGCTAAGAGAGCCTGAGCTGGACTACTGTCCCCAGTGTCATCTGTAAGAATTTTGGTGCAAGAGTCATGCATTTTCTTTTACACGGTGCTCCACAAATTATGTATCTGTTTCCACAGACACCCCAGAATCTATTTTTTTTTTTAAACTATCCTCCTCCAACTTTGAGCAAAACCAAATGAAGATACCTCTGGAATCCGCGCACAGAGAGCTGGTAAAAAAGAAATGTTTGTGTTCGTGTGCTAATGACTCTCATGGCAGTTCTCCAGGTTGTGTTTAGATTTCTTGAACATGACTATTAATCTTGTCAACTTCCAGCCCAGCTCCTCTGAAATAGAACTGGCCCCCCGATGTACCCTAGCTGTGGACTGTGGTGGCCCTGCCACATTCTCAGGGTTGCTGTGTTCACTAAGGGGCCTGCGTGGGGACATCTAAACCTTGGGAGGAAAGACGCTGCTCCCAGCATGAACTGGAGGCCAGATTGAGGATCAGTAATGTGAGGGGAAAAGAGAGGTGTGTTGGAGAACCCCTGTCCTCAAGAAGGGGGCAGAGAGCAGCAGACTACATGAAGGGTAACCAGCGTCCACTCCCCACTAAATCCTTAATTTATAGATTCCACAAGGAGGAGGGAAGGTGACTTTGCAGACTGTGAAGCCATTTAGGCCCCTTGAAAGGACTGTGGGAGAGAAAGAGGCCTCAGGCCTGTCAACAAGACCTGGCATGAGTAAAGAAGGAACATTTTCCCTGACACATGTTTTTCAGTTACAAGGTGTGTTTTGTATTTGGTGAGGCAAAAATTGTCCAAAGAATCCATTTATTTTGGAAAGAAAAGCCATCATGAGCAGAACATCTGAGGTGTGGCACAAGTCTCACATGTGTGAGAGGATTGAGCTCCACTCCCTGCACTTTTTGGGCTCCAGTTATCACCTGCCATAGGGCCAGGACACTACAGGGTGGCCACACTACCCCACAACAAAAAGAATCCCCCCACAAAAAAAAGGAAGTTTTTAATAGTGAGGAAGAAAATACAATAAAATGTCAGAACATTTGATTTGGGATGGTAGAATGATGGTTGGGCTTATATTCACTTTTTTACTTTGAATTCCTCACAAAGTTGACAGTGATACTTATCATTTCCCTAAGAAGTCACTTATCTAATAACTTGTTTTGGGGCCACACCTAGTAGAACTCAGGGCTTACTCTTAGCTCTGCATTCAAGGGTCACTCCTGGCGGGCACTGAGGAGCGGATGTGGCCTGGGGATCACTGGGGTCAGCTGTGTGCAAGGCAAGCACCTTATTCACTATGTTATCTGTCCTGCCTCATGACTTTTTTTTTTTGGGGAAGTTACACCTGGCAATGCTCAGGAGTTACCTCCTGCCTCTTCGCTTAGGAATTATTCCTGGAGTTGCTTGGGGACCATATGGGGTGCTGGGGATTGAATCCGGTCGGCAGCTTGCAAGGCAAATGCCCTAACCGCTATGTTATAGTTCTGGTCCCAAACGGAAGGTTTAAATTTTTTAAAAATTAAGTAAAAAGGGTTTTTTTTTACTTTTTTGGTGTTCGTGCCAGGTATTAAACCCAGGGCCTCATACATGTAAGGCATTTGCCCTACTCAGAACCATATCCCCAGCTTCAGAAAGCTTATATTAAATATCTAGATGTAGATGTAGATGTAGATGTAGATGTAGATGTAGATATAGATATAGATATAGATATAGATATAGATATAGATATAGATATAGATATAGATATAGATATAGATATAGATATAGATAGGAAGAATCTGCCATCAGTACTCAGAAATACACTGGCTCAGCTCTTTACACGCTACCTGTCTGAATGCAAGGTTCCCTCCTATGGAAAACCATCAGGACAGTTCTACTGTTCAAGAAGGAAGACATCCACAACTTTGGCAACTATCACCCGATCTGCCTGTTGTCTGTCATCTACAAGCTCTTCACTCAGGTCATCCTGAACAGGACTGGCAGAACATTAGATGAAGGACAACCATGCATACCAAAAAGGATTCCACAATCGACCATATCCACACAGTAACCAAGCTCATTGAGGTTTGTAGGAAGTAAAAGATGCTGCTCTGTCTAACGGTCATTGATTTAAAGAAAGCCTTTGATTCTGTTGAGACTGACGCTGTCATTGAAGCCCTAGCCAAACAGGGCGTTCAAACCCAATACATCAAGATCCTTCGTGAGCTGTATTACAGATTCACCACCAGGATCTCACCATTCTACAAAGGAAGTGATCATTGATGTCAAAAGAGGGGTTCAGCAAGGTGATACCATTTCACCAAAAACTCTTCAGCACCACCCTTGAGAATGTCATGCGACAATTAGAATGGGAAGGAATGGGAGTGAAGATAGATGGTCAGCAACTACACCACCTCCACTTCGCTGATTACATCGTTCTATTAACACCAAACATTAGTCAAGCGGCACAAATGCTGGCTGACTTTGACCGAGAATGTAGAAAAGTAGGTCTACAGCTGAATCTCAACAAAACAATGTTCATGAAAAACGAACTAGTTCTAGATGTTCCATTCACTCTCAACGGAACAAACATCTCTGAATGAAGCAGTTACGTAAACCTAGGTCGAGAACTCAACATGACGAATGACCTACCACCTGATCTTTGCAGGATGAAGAGAGTGGCATGGAACACTTTCAAAAGCATTGAAGAAATAGCTAAAAGGACAAAGAACCTCTGACTCCAGGCACATCTCTTCAACTCCACTGTTCTCCCTGCATTAACATACGCCTCAGAGACCTGGGCCCTACGAAAGCAAGATGAGAACGCTACTTGGGTCTCCCAAAGAGGAATCAAAAGAGCTATGCTTGGAATATCACGCCTCACTCAAGTGAGAGAAGGAATCCAGAGTTCTGATCTCTGTCGACGATCCAGACTCAGGAATACTGTCTCGTCTGCCAAGGCGTCAAAAATCAGATGGGCTGGACATGTACTGTGACTTGGAGACGACTGCTGGACTAGAGCTGTTACCAACTGGATCCCATGGGACATCAAAAGATCACATGGCCACCCATCTATAAGATGGTCAGACTTCTTTGTCAAGACCCTGAACAAACAGTTTGAGGCTCTTCGTATTCCTGGAGCAAGCAGATACCATTGCGCTACACTGGCATGTGACAGGGACAAATGAAAACATTATTGGCTCCTGCTCGAGCAAATCAACAAATAACGGGATGTCAAGTGATCAAGTGATTAAGATATAGCTATAGATATCTAGATAGATATAGATATCTATATTTATTAGATAGAGATCTATCTATATATCTCTCTATATAAAATCTCTCCACTTAAAATGACTCAAACCTTCTCTATATATATAGATACCCAAACCTTCTTCTCTCTATGTATATTCTCCCTATATATGTATATATACATATATACGTATGTACATATATACATATACATACACAAATATGTGTATGTATATGCATACACATACATATATGTATGCACATACCTCTATATATGTACATATATGTGCATATATGTATATGCATACATGTGTGCATATACATGTATCTGCATACACATGTATATGTGTATATATACATGTATATACATATACATGTATATACATGTATATACATATACATGTATATCTACACATAGGTATATATGTGTATATACATGTATGTGTATGTATGTGTATGTGTATGTGTGTATGTGTATATGTATATGTATATGTATATGTATATGTAGAGAGAGAGAGAAGAAGGTTTGGGCCATCTTAATGGGGGAGATTTCCCCCTCCTTTAGTTTCCAGCACTCAGCCTTACAGAGCTAGAAATTCATTCAACACACAGTTTTCACTTCACAGCTTTAAATCTTCAGGGATATTTGTATGCTAACAGGAATGTGAACTCATGACTAACAGAATTCATTTGTACCTGCAGACCATTCCCACCTGAATTAAGTCCTTCCTCCACAGTTTCCAGTATGGGGCGGGGAGGGACGTGAAGCCAGAAAGAGCTGGTTGTGACATCAGGCCCAGAAATCCTTAGGAGGAGCAGGGGACTTGCCCCTAAATTAGCTGGTATGCTTAAGTACCAAGGTTTGCAAGAAAGTCTTTCAACCTTTTTTTTCCAAGAAGTTTTGGTGGCTCTTTCAAGCACCAATTATAAATTTCCAAAGCGCAGACATTTGGGTGCCAGTCTGAATCAGGGACTGTTCGTGCTAAGACTTGTAGTAAATTGCAACAGTGTGGGAAGTGGGCGGCTTCCCAGAGTTCAACTGGGGACTACAACTGCCAGTGGCACCTCTTCTAGTTGCTGCCACACCGGGCTCTGAACCATGCCAAACTGGAAAACGGCAGTCCAAGGCTCCCAAAAGGGCCTGGTTGGAAGCAGTGATCAGCAGGGAGACAGAATTCTCTGGCCTATAGGCTCGGGGCTCATCAATTAAAAAAAAAAAGTAGCTGCTTAATGCAGCTTGCAGTGAAGAGAGGAATATGAATGAGCCTGTGTCTTTCCAGGCCTCTAATCGGAGGCATCCGGGGGACGATACATATGTATGCGTTACATTTATCTATAAAGAGTCAGGACTTTGCGGACGTCTCTTTATGGCCTACTAGTCAAATTGTGTGCAGCTTTGGAAGTTCACTTCACAGACATGGCCTTGTCTCAGACAAAAGGTCACTGAGCTGTCACCGAGAGACTCGGCAAGGGAGAGAGGAGCGTGAGACGCCGCAGCATGGCCATGTTAGACTGAGTAAACACCAGCGTGTGGTGTGTTCTACACATGTATATACACGTATGTTTATACCTCAGGCAGATGAATGGCACCACACAACTGGTATTTAAGTGATTAAGTAAATTTGAGATTTTATTGATTCTAGAAGGGGTGGCATATGAAAGGCGGCTGGGCAGGCAGAAAGCAAACATGTAGGCCGTGGCGAGGGGGCGGGGCGCTGACTCTGTGGGTGGCTGGCAAGGGCAGGGCCTGGAAGGAAACGCTTCAGCTCTCTAATTCCTCCAAGAACAGATCCAACATGGATACTGGTTTATCCCAGAGGAATTTCAAAGCCCTAGAGCCAGCCATACAACCCAGCACCCCAAGGGTTAGTATCAAGACCTATGATCCAGTGATAGTGTCCAAAAGAACTCCCTCAACACAAAACCTCTTCATCCTTAAGAAAGGATGTCTTCCCAGTGTTTCCAAAGAGTCCCAAGGGGGTAAGCAAGAGACCAGAGAGAGACCCAACTCCACCTGCCAGTGTCAGGCAGGAAAAGGTTGTGAGGGCTGAACAGAGACCATGCTGGTGGGCATCAACAGCCCCGGGACAAGTCCCAAGAGATAAAGTCGTAGAAACAAAAAGTCTGAGAGAATGGAAAGAGTTTTGTCTAATGTGTCATCCTTTTGAAAGGCAAATAGAAGAACTGTTAACACAATCTCCACAGGAAGCCTGAGCCTCAGCAGGAAGAGGTCTCAGTCTAGCAGGATGAGGCCAAGGTGCCTGGCTCTGGCACACAAAGGGCAGGTCTCTGAAGACCCAGAGCTTTCTCTAGAGGCACTGACCACTCCAAGACAAAGAGGGTGCCTCAGAAAGGGTTGTGATGTCTGGAAGAGCCCGTCGCTAACACTGAGCTTGCGTTTAGAACAGACTGTCATTACAGAGGTCTGGCTTCATCACTGCAGCCTTCCTAACTTGGATCTCTTTGAGCTTCAGTTTTCTCATCTCTAATGAAACCTGTTTCAAAGGGCTGTGGGAAGGACATAACAACAAGGTGCCAGCAAAGAGCGGGCACCAGTTCCCGTCTCCTTCCAAGTCTCCCAGCCTCCCAGTTAGGCTTCTGGCTTCAGGCCCGCCATTCCCAATTTCACCCTTGTTTTCTTCCCAAGAATGATGGCGCTAACAGAAGGTGTTCACCAACCTTTCTAATGTCAGCCACCCATCCGGGCCCGAGATGGACTTCCCTTGTGTCATTAGTTGAGTCAGATACACACACAGAGTCCCTGAGATGGACTTCCCTTGTGTCATTAGTTGAGTCAGATACACACACAGAGTCCCCTACTGTCTTTGCGCTGCATCTGCATTCTCAAGGAATCTGAGCACTTCTCTTAGAGTGGGCCACTTGGAGTTTCGACTTGTCATCTTATGATATATCTCAGTGACAAAGCTCTTCCAAATCCTTATAGAAGTCATCCTACATCATCTCCACAGCATGAGCCCTTGGGCCCAATGCAAAGTTACCTTGTTTCATATCACAGAGTTGAGAACCTGGTAATTGGTTCAGACTTTGGGACAACCAAATGGTGCCAGCTTCTGTTGTCTAAGGTAGCATAGGCACACAGTGCTGAGGAAAGCGGCCAACAGACATGAAGTGGTAGACAGTGAAGTTATGTGGGCTCTTTTGTTTGGTTAGGTAACATTTTCTTGTAGATAAAGATAAAAATGGTATAAAAAATTTTCAAAGATTTACCCTCCATCCCCCATGTACTTGGCCCTCTATTATTATTTTCCCATTTCTCTATTTTATATTTCCTTCCGATTTTCTTTATGCCAACAAGATTATATTTTTCTAATGTCTTTCTTTTGTTTCCTTCTTTTGTTACCTTACTAAAGGTAACTCACCATATATGGGATTGCTCTGCTCCCTCTACAAAAAGTTTCCTATGAACTGAAGAAGCAGTTACCTTTAATTTATATAGATAAATTTTCGAGTGTTCCTTGATTCCAAAACTAACCTACCAAATAGTAAATAAGTTTTAAAGTCATCCTGATACATGGTAAAAGCAGGATTATAGGGTCCATACGTAACCCATAAAGATTTTGACTGGGTCTCTCTTGCTTACTGGAGTACTCATTGTCTCTGACACGGATGAGTCAAATCAATGCTTAACACTTTTTGTTTTCCACCTCTCATTATAAACAGCACATGTACTCATATTTTTAGTTAGTAGAAGCAAATGTAGATCTCTTATAAAAAAAGCAAAATAGTCTAAAATGAACATCTGATAAAGTACTATTTGCAATAAACTGTAATTTAATATGATTTGGTAGTTTTATTTTGTGGGTCTGAATACACTAAAAAGTGTATCTAATTAGATAATAAATGTTTTGTGCCACACCACTTCAAATTATAAAAGCTGTCATATGAATGTTCTCCTTTTGGATAGACGCACTAATTAATATATGGCTCCCATAAAAACTAAGGGACTTAATGTCCTCCTTCTCAAAAACTGGGTGATGCCCATTGTCTTTTGGGCCTTACTTTTTTCTTCTGGCCATACCTCGTGTGTGTGTGTGTGTGTGTGTGTGTGTATTTGGATTTGGAACTACACCGTGTGGTTTACTCTTGACTCTGCTCAGGGATCACACCTGGTGGGCTCTAGGGACCAGATGGAGTGCCAAGGATCAAAACTGGATTGGTTGTATGCAAGGAAAGTGTCCTACCCACTGTACTATTGCTCGCCCCACCTCTTGTGTATTTTAACAAATCAATATATGAGGTAGTCCCTAGGTATTAGTCCTCTTATTTTACAGAGACGTAATATTCCACTGTGTATATTTACCATAGTTTAATCAGATCTCAGTGGATGGACTTGGGTTATTTCCAATCTGCCAAGGCAAACAATTCTGCAATGACTTAACTCAGTCGTCTGTCATTTTGAACATGTGCAGGTCGATCTGCAGGATGAATTCCCAGAAGTAGATTTGTTGGGTTAGAAGGTCAGCGCATTTGTATTTTAATAGATTCCATCAAATTGCCCTCCACAGAGTTGTCACATTATGCCTCTTCCCCCATGGCCTTGCCAGTAGGAGACACTGTCAAATGTTCGGATTTGACCTATCACATATAGCATCAGGACATCATCTCCAGTGGTGTTTCTCATTGCATTTCTCTTATTATAAGTTTGGATGACATTCTCTTTAGACATTCAAAGATCCATTGCCTCTTTGCTTTATCAACACTTTATGTCCTTTGCTTAATTTTCTATTGAGATTTTGGTCATTTTATAACTCTTCATATAATAATTTGTTCTTCTTCCTGATATGAATTGTTATTTTTCCATTTGTGTTATTTGTCTTTATAAAATTGGAAGAGTATATAAATAGAAATTTATATAAATTACAATTTTGTATAATAGGAATCGTATCAGTTTTCACCTACAACTTTGAACCTTGAACCATTGTTGGAAATGCTTTTTTTGACCCAAGTATACAGGAATATGACTGTGTTTTTGTGTAGCATGTGTATTCCTTTATGTTTTTATTTTACCTAGCTAGAATTGATCCTAGAGGACAGTGTGAGGCGGGGCTCTATGTTCGCCCTTTTCTGCAGATGATTGCACCCTTGTCTTTCTACCCTTTCTGAATCAACCCGCCTACCTTTTTCTGCACTATTTAAAGATATGTATAAAACATTCACCTCAATGTGGGTCTTTCACGGATTTTCTATTCAGCATCACACAACCCTGGAAATGTATCCAGGCCCATTAAGAACACAGGTTTTGAGGGCAGGAGATTGGAATCAAAGTGCCTGGGTTAAAATCAAATACATCACATGTTGCGTTTGTGACCTAAAACACTTTATGATCTCAGCCTGGAAGATGGGATTGAATATGCCTTGTCCTGAGGTTGGTGCATGAGCACACCATATGTCAATGAAAGGATATTAATGTTGGTGTGACTCCCTTGAGAATATTAGGCAAGACTTGTGGGTGACGTGCATCATCTAGGAGGCTTTGGGAGGGGCTTCCGATTCTATCCCCTTTCCTGAGGCCTGAGACAGTGTTGCTGATTATATACAAGTTTTTCTGGTGTTTTTGGGATGGATAATGGTTCTTTACATGTCAGCGGTACCCTGAGATCTGGTAACTCCATCCCCTTTAGAAATGTTTGTTCTTTTTCTTCCAGTTTTGCTATCTGAAGACCTCGTGTCTGAGTCTTCAGGAGAGGATCTGTAGGAATAAGTTTTCAGGCTGATGCCAAACTCTGCCTTTATTGGCCTCAACAAATGCCTTAGCACTACATGCTAAGCCTTTGTGTTAATCAAGGAAACTTCTCCTTATAAATCTGTCCTTTTGCTCATGAAACATTTTTTTGGATAGGTGAGAAATCAATCTCAGCTCCAAAACAGGAGAATGTGTGTATCTTATGAACATACACACATATTCATATATTCTCACATATACACAAATAAATGAGTACCAATCAGAGAACTGCGGATCTAAAACTATGATGGAATCATTGTTAAGGCTTTGACGAGAGGGGCCACTTGTGAGTCACAAAAGCACTGAGATAGCAGTACACAAATGTGAGGAGAAAGCCCTATTTCATCTGTTCAGCTGCTTACTCCAGTGCTCAATCTTTATAGCTCATGCTACAGACCACATTTAGATTTTTGGAGAAGAAAAAGGAGTGAATCCCCAATTGTACTTTTTCATCTCTAATGGTTTCCAGCTTAACATTTATGCATACACTACTCAAGCCAAAGAGAAATAAGTGTCCAGTAGCAGCTAGCCTATAATACACAAACACAAGACTGGCCACATTTCCTCCACCAGTGGCCAATAAATTGGAAATCCATATATGAGCAGGACACATTACTTTGCAATTGGTAATAATGGTCAGGGATACTCTCAATGTCTAAAATTGCCAAGCAGTTTAAAAACAAACAGCTAAATCAACTTTTTATATATAGAAGTGCCTCATGAAGGTCTCCTGTGAATCACTGATCAATTTGGACCAAGTCGATGAAAACAGAGCTCTTTAACAGACCAGGCACGGAAAATGCAGCAAACATTTACTGTGTTTTAATCCCCTCAGGCTCTGTCTCACCGCTCTACCCAGTTTTAGTCACTCAGCAACTTCAAGGGCACCATGCTATCACTGAAAATTCACAGCTTCAAATGGTTCCTAAGAAGCTTCTAAAGTCAGGAAGAGGGTTAATAATTCTCTTCTCGCTGGGAATCTGGAATGCATGCTTTCTGACATCATGAGGGTGGGAATACCAACGACTGTCATAGCAGCATCTAGATGGGTCCCTGCCACAAGTCAGCCACTGCGCTAATGTGCTCAATGTTCCCCTGAGTTTTCACTTCATCCTAACGGCCACTTCCTAAAGCAAGTACTGTCTCTACTTCTGTGTCATGAGTGAGGAGGAAGTCAGGGCCTAGAGAGCTTAGGTGACTTTGTCAAGACCTCAGAGCCACTAACCAGCAACATCTTTAGTCTTAACCCCAGCATTAATGAATTAATTATGTTTGGCCTTCAATTACCAGTACTAATTGGATCAGGCCCGCTAGTGCACCTGGAGGCATCAATTACAAACAAGAAGGTTCAGAGGGCAGTATAGAATAGGTTTCGACCTATTCTAACGCAGCACTCGAGAGTGAGTCTCTCCTAAACACTCCCTTTACCTAACAGTATCAGCCAGTCCACGCCCTGCATCCCTGCAGTTGCTCGTGACAGATGCCCTGGACTAGAAAGTGCCTCAGAGCATTCATTAAAGCTGCCTGACCATGTCGACTGTGATAGCTGGGAGAGGAAAGCAAGGCAGTGAGAGCAAGAAAGACCAGGATACATGGAGGTGGGTAAGCAAGGCCTAACCCCTGTGTCTGCGCCTCTAACTGAACTGGTCTGAGAGGCACCAAGGTACCCCTCAGTGGTACAGTGAAGGCCACACATTATCATAGTCTCACACATCTTCTCTCCCTGACCTTCAGAGATCCTGCTTGGATTCCCGAAGGAAGCTTTAAAGGTGCTGGATGACTGGCACAACCATGCAATCCATTCACTGACTATCATTAAAATCTCTACTGTAGGCCAGACTCTGTTTTAGAGCTTTCTTGGGCTAGAGCAACTACCACCTCATCCCTCAGCGCCCTTAAGAAAACAAGCCCTGCGTGGATCTCATGGAAATGACGTTCTAGAGGGGAATGGCAGAAATCCGACAATTGAAAAAGAAAAGTATAGGGCTGGGGAGAGAACTCCAGGGTCCGCACCTGCTCTGCATGTGTGTGCAAGGACCTGGGGTCAACCTTGACACCACATGGCCACTAGAGTTCTGAAGAGCCCCAAGGCCACTGAGAACTGAGGTGGCCTTGGTGACTCTGAGCATTTCTGGACCCAAGTGGCACCACACCGCAAAGCCCTAGCATGGAATGTCAGCTGGGTTGCCCTAGTATTGCCAGGAGCGATTCTGCGACCCTTGAGCACTGCTAGAGAGGCTCCTTTAAACAGGTGTATACACATCCAAAACAGCAAGAACAACCAGTGCTGGCGTGGATGTGGGGAAAAAGGGACTCTGATCCACTGTTGGTGGGAGTGCCAACTGGTCCAGCCCTTTTGGAAAATAATATGGGCATTCCTCCGAAAACTAGACATTGAGCTCCCATTTGATCCAGCAATAGCATTCCTGGGAATATACCCGAGAGACCGAAAGACACATAGCAGAAATACTATCTGTACTTCTTTATTCATCTCTGCGCTATTCACTATAGCTAGAATTTGGAAATAACCTAATAGCCTGAGAACAGAGGGACTGGCTAAAGAAACTGTGGTTCATCTACACTATGGAATACTATGCAGCTGTCAGAAAAGACGAAATTATAAAATTTACCTGCAAATGGATGGACATGGAGACTATCATGCTGAGTGAAATTAGTCAGAAGGAAAGGACAGATATAGAATGACTGCATTCATTAATAGGATATAAATAGATACCAGTGTTTTACTAAATGTGGAAATGGTAATGGCAGATTAAAACTCACCATTGAATATACACAAAGAGACTTAAGTGATAAACTTTAAATATCTGCAGGGCTAGCCACAAAATGTAAAATAAGAGGGAGAGAGATGCAGAGATAGAGAGAGAAAGAGAGGAAAGGGGGGGGGTACCTGCTATTGAGGCAGCCTGGGGGTGGGGTACATTGGTGGTGGAAATGGGGCACTGGTGGAGGGAGGGGTGCTGGAATACTCTATTACCAAGAACCAATTATGAACACCTTTGTAATTGTATGTCTCACGGTGGTATAATAAAAAATAAAAATAAAAAAGTTAACAAGTGCATAGCCCACCTTAGGTCAGCTGCAGCTAAGGACTGGGTGCACACCAGAGCAGGGGTGGGAAAGAAGGAGAAGGGTGGACTTGCAAGTATAATGAGGGTGGCCCTGGAAAAATCACTTCTGAGTTAACTCTGGTACAGAAAACCTGAGGGAGGCGAGGGACGGATGATTCCACTCCCAGACTTGAGTGCTCTAGTCAGGAACAGCGGAGCAGAGTCAACCTCGGGGGACACACCAAGCTTGCTTTATTGTGGAACCTGGTGTGTCAGCAAAGCAAGCTGGGGAAAGTGAAAGGAGGTGAAGTACAGGAAGGCAAGAGAGCAGGTTGTCAGGCCTCGTGCGACTCGGAAGGACTTAAGCCTTGGATCTCATAGGTGTAAGTCACAGAAGGGCCGGGGGCAGGGAGGGGGAGAGGACAGATTGTCTGACTGTTCAAGGCCAAACAAGTGAAACTGGGCGTAAAGCCTGTATTCCGCAGGTGAAATGGAATTCACTGATGGAACCCAGGTGACATACAGAAGAAAGGAGTTAAGAAAAATTCCCAGAAAACTTTGGCACTTTTCTGGTGATGTGACCTGTACACCAAAGGCATAAACGTTAGCACTATTAGAAGCCATGTTACCTCAGTAATTGTCTTTTTTTAACCTAAGAAAGATTATTGAAAACACGTTCTTCTGTGGTTTAAAGTGGAGAATAATGCAGTAAGACAACGAACAGTGTCTCATTAAGATACCGGGCCAGGTGGATGGTCAAAGGTCTGCTTTGTATTTGGGCGTCCTGAGTTTGATACCCAGCACCACATGTTCCCCCTTAAACCTGTGACCATGAGCATGGCCCCCACATAGTAATAAAAAATTTAAAATGAGGAAAAGTCTTTCCTTTTTAATAGTAGTTTTAACTCATTTACAGCCACTGCTTTGAATGAGAACAGAGTCTGGGTGAAAAGTTCACTAGTAACACTATCACTATCTTCCCGTTCATCATCTATTTGCTCAAGCGGGCACCAGTAATATCTCCATATGTCTTGTCTCATGCTAGGAGAACCCAAAGGCATCCGCTTGCTCCAGGAACATAAAGAGCCTCAAACCATTATATTAGGTCATGGGAATGACCTAATATAAATGTTACTGGTATTTGGCATATCAAATATGACACGAGCAGCTTGCCAGGCTTGCTGTGTGGGTGGCATACTCTTGTAGTCACCTCTAAATAAAGCATTTATTGATGAACCGCATGGTCGCTAGCGGCCGGGGAAACCGGATTGTGATAGTCTGGTCTGCTGGGTGGAGTTGTGACTAGAGGGAAGTCCGGATGTGGAAAATGGCGGCCCCCATGGAGTCGGGGGGAACGTCTGGCTTGTTGTGAGGCTCTGCTGGGGTGGTGGGCCAGGGCTAGAACCCGCCATGCCTCCCGGCGCCTCATGAGTGGCTGGGCACAGGGAGAGCAAGTAGCATCTCTGCCCCATGTCTGAGAGTCTCTGGTTCAGCATATCTGGGCCGGATTGAAAAACAAACTGCTGCAGGGTAGGTGTCAATGATCCGGGCTGTGATAGTCTGGTCTGCTGGGTGGAGTTGTGACAAGAGGGAAGTCGGATGTGGAAAATGGTGGCCCCCATGGAGTAGGGAGGGTCGTCTGGCTTGTTGTGAGGCTCTGCTGGGGTGGCAGGCCAGGGCTAGAACCCGTATGCCACTAGTATGAGGAAACAAAATAATTTTTTTTTTGGGTAACACCCAGCAAAGCTCAGGGGTTACTCCTGGCTCTGTGCTCAGGAATTACTCCTGGCACTGCGTGGGTGACCATATGTCATGCCAGGGATCAAGCCCGGCATGCAATGCAAACGCCCTACCCGCTGTGCTATTGCTCCAGTCCCCACAAAATAATAAATTTTAAAATGCACCCAATGTATTCAGACTTAACATAAAACAGTACATAGCATCATTCCAGAGAAGGGCTCACTAATTCCCCATGAACCTTCATTTCTTTTTATAAAGTACTCCCAGGTGTGATAGGACCCCCATTTCTGGATAGGAAGCTACTAAAAGAATGCAGTCAAGGTTTCGGGACCCAGAGCAGACAAAAAACCTTAAAGCAGCTCCTTGTTCTGAAAGCCTAGCTGACTCATTGTCATCTGAGTGCACAATACATCATAGGAATCGTCAATTATATCAGCCTGATTGGGAGGAATATGAGAAGGTTTTTCAAAGAGCAGGTACTTGGGCTGAAGTATGGAAGGTGTGGAAGGTACTTCAAAGAAAGGGGAAGACATCCTTCATATTCCTAGGACGCATTCCAGCAATGCAGAGTGGCTGGACAGGGGCTGGTTAGTAAGAGGATGTGCATGACAGAAATGTGCAGAGACTTACCTGCTGAGGAAAGAGTCACAAAAGGTAAATAGGGGAGAAGGCGACTATTCCCAATGATTTTAGGAAAACTATGCTCTACAGCAGGTCACTTTATTAAACATTATTAATTATAACCTCGATGAGGAAAAATCATTGACTCTAGCCAGGCTCCTGTCCATGTGAAGCTGCCCCTGAGTCTGCTTAGATTTCTCTGGGCATTTCTCTTTCCTACCCCAACCTAAAGATGTGTGTGTTAAATTTGTCAGTGCTTCTAACATGTACCAGCTCTCATGAGAGTTGGGTATGTACCTGCTCAAGGATAGGACCCCTCATGTCCCAAGTGCTTGGATAGGGCACCAGTGACCCCAAATTAGAAAAATACAGCAGGCAAAGGCATGAAAATACAAATTGCTGTTATATAGGAGTGTTTGGAATCTTTATTTGAAGCTTGGTGATTTTTTTTTGTGTGTATCTAGAAATATGCCATGGGAACTTAACTCTTGTTTTTAATCAAGAGTTAAACTCTTGATTTTTAACAAAACTAGTTTTGTTAAACATCATTGCACTAAAGTCACAGATTCCAAGAGTCTATGAACACAGTATAAGAGACTTAATGAAAGCAAGCTACAAAGATGCGGAGTTAGTAGAAAATTGAAACTCCTCCCTCCCCATCCAGAGTATTTGGGCCGTACCCAGCAGGGCTCAGGAGCTATTCCTGGCTCTGTGCTCAGAAGCGACCCTAACAGTCCTCACCCAGGGCACCACCTGCAATGCCAGGGATCAAGGGTTGTGACCTAAGCAGCTGAAAACAAACCAGAGGCCTTACCTTCTGTATCATCTCTCCTGTCCGAGAGTGGTGCATACATGGTAGACTGGCCCTCTGCCTTGTACAGCCGCAGTGAACATCACTCAGTGATCACAACACACTTTCCCTGTGCACCTTCATGGTGCCTCCAAACCCTTTCAACCCAGTCCTTTGAATTTTCACTGAAGATAAATATATGCTCCATTTCTGGTTTAAATAAGAAGTGTTAAGAGACTAAACCGGGCAGATATGAGACCCATTGTGTTGATAAAAATAAAAGGAATCTAAAGTGCTAGGTGAAGAAGAGAGAAGTATTTAGAATAAGTGGAAAAAAATTCCTTTAGCCTTGCCAAAATCCTATCATGAAATATATGATAAAGGCATTGTTACCAGGAGCTTTGATTCTGAATTTAAATATACCAGATGTATTGGCCAAAAAATTAATTAATTAAAAGGATAATTGTGGGGTCAGACAGATAGCTCAATGGGCTGAGCACATGCTTTGCATGTAAGAGGCCTGAGTTCAATCCCTGGCACCAGATGGTACCCCTGAGAAATGCTGGAAGAAACCCCTGAGCACAGAATCAGGAGTAACCCCTGAGCATTGCTGGATGTAGCCCCAAACAAAAATATCTGTACATCTACGAATCACCAACTCATTCAGAAAATACCTGGTAGAAAAATGCAATGTGAAACAAATTTTTTTAAAACTATTTTTATGTCTTCTTCAGGATGTGATTGATTTTCTTATTGGGTGTTTTATGTGAAGTGCTTTATGACATCGAGCATTAAAAAATGCATAAAAATGAAATGGACTATACTAGGTAGACTTCATATACATGAGCCAGACCCAACTTCATTTATCACTGCCTTCAATTAACTTTGGCTACCACAATTTTTTTTTCTGTCTTATGCAGTTCTTTATTGATTTTTTTTCTTCCTTCTCCTCTCAGTGACCTTTATTACACAGTCCTTTCTGATACCAGTCCCTCCTACTCCATTTCATCTTTTCAATTTCTCCCTGATGAGATACCTTATCTTGTTGGTCCTATTTCAGGCAGAGACTGAATTATATAGATTCCCCAGAGAGCTTGCATCGAACCAAGAAAGTGACTGATATTTCTACAATAACATAACCGAGTTTATAAAAATGTTCTTCCACCTGATTATGGAAAATTGACTATTAATTAATTTATTAACTTAGCAAAAAAAATATTTGTCATACTCTATGCTCCAGGCCACATCCTAGAACACGATTGAAAAGACAAGTATCAAGCCACAAGCTCAACGCTACAATTTATATCCTATCGACAGTTGTAATGGAGTAAAAATTATTCATCCTCTCGCTCAGGTGGACAAAGAAAATGCTGCTTTAGGTTTCCGGAAGAGAATGAGGCCCAATCTACTAGGAAGCCAAGAAAAACAATTCGCATATTTTAGTCCAATTTTATGATCTGATGTGGTGGAGCAATTGTTTGAACAGCACCTTTAAGAAAATACTCAGTTCTTTCAGTGAAAAGTGCTCAGCCTCCCACATTTACAGCCATCCTTCCTGCTCCTTGTAAGATGGGTGAGGCTGGCGTGTGAGGAAGGCGCAGGGACCAGGGACCTTGGCAGCTGGAGAGTCCCAGATCTTCCTCCTGTGTGACTCCAGTTCTGCCTCAACATCTGTGGCAATGGCGTCTCTGACTTCTCTCCACTTGCCTTGGGAGCCTCGTCTGCCCCTCTCTGCCTGGCACCTGGTTTCTCGTCCTCACGAAGCTGCAGCAATACTCAGCTGCTTGATGGACTTCTCAGCGTTTGTGTCCTCACAGTCACCCGCCTTGTCCCACCCTGTGAGTCTCACTCTACATTTCTCCTTCCTAGGAACCATCCACTGTTACACACCAGCTCTCAATTCAGCTGCCTCAGGTAAGTGCCCAGCTGCTCCTCAAGTAAACCAAATTCTAGTTTTTCCTCAGTTCGTCAAAGCCTGCTCCGAGGTGATCCTCACAGGCTAAGGCAGGGCGGCTTGACACGAGTTCCTTCCAGACCACCACTCCCGAAGCACAACCACCACAGCCTCCTCGTAACCAGTTTGGACATCCCCCCACCCCAGACATATAGCCCCCACCCAGCTCTGAGCAGCGGCCTCCATGAAGAGTTCTCTGGTAGAGGGGAAAGAGGGTGGGGCGGAAGATTGATCCAAGGGCCTTATGCCCTCCAGGTCTCTGCAGGAACTGCCTGCTGGCCTGGACTGACCATGCAGAATTCTGGGCAGTTTTCCCTTTCTTGCTCTTCTTCCTTCCAGTATACTAAGCCAGAAGATAGGATGTTTCTTTACTTTGTAAACAATTCTTAAATAGCATCCACTATCCAATCAGTTAAAGTTCCCTGTCAAACATTTAAAGTCTACTCGTGAAGTCAGGACCTACCTCAGATCTGTGAGCTGCAAGCAGATCCCCACGTCTGTGTTTAGGGGCCCTGTGTGGAATCATTCTCTACAGTGAACCTGAAATGAATTTAGAAAAACTGAAGAAATGTGTTTTTAATTTTCTTGCATCCTAACCAATTTAAATATAATTTTTACAGATGTCAAGTCTAATGTTACCTACATAATGCTTTAGCGCTAACTTACTTTAACAAAAAATTTTGCTTCAAAAAAAAGATATTTCAGGACTGGAGCAATAATACAGCTGGTGAGGCATTTGCCCTGCATGTTGCCGACTGGGGTTTGATCCCCAGAACCCCAATGGTCCCTAAGCACCACGAGGACTAATTCCTGGGTGCAGAGCCAGGAGTAACCCCTGAGCATCATTTAGTGTGGACCCAAAACAAACAAACCAAAAGATATTTCCATAGTATAATTGCCATAATAGTGTTTCAATGACAGGACCACTTGGCTCCTCTCCAAGTTTAAAACTGGATTTGCTGCAAGTGGGCACAAAGTTTCCTGGCTAATAAATGAAGAAATGAAAGAAAAGAGTAGCATCATTTCACAGCGCTTGATGAATGTGTCTGGCCAATGGTCAGTAGCAGTATCTGATTCCACCAGAAAAGAATCAGTACCTTTTTATCAAAGGACAAAATACCAGCTATAACATTGTCTTCCCAACAAACAAACAGCCACAACTACTCTCCAAATTTCTAGTCTGAATTTGATCAAGTCTACCAACTTATAAGAAATATATGCAGTGGGGCCGGAGTGATAGCCCAGCGGGTAGGGTGTTTGCCTTGCACGTGGCCCACCTGTGCCGGCCCAGGTTCAATCCCCGGCATCCCATATGGTCCCCCGAGCACCGCCAGGAGTAATTCCTGAGTGCAAAGCCAGGAGAAACCCCTGAGCTTTGCTGGATGTGACCCAAAAAGCAAAAAAAAAAGAAAGAAAGAAGGAAGGAAGGAAGGAAGGAAGGAAGGAAGGAAGGAAG
>JAJIBD010032417.1:67500-92449 GCA_021461705.1 Cryptotis parvus
CCAAATAGAAATCCTGACTTGGATCTCTCTAGCCTCTGATTTGACATCTAAACTCTGAGTACTAAGAAACGCAAGGACTCAGCAGGCAGCCTCTTTCATAGCTAAATAATCCCCATTGTGAGAAAATCCAGCCTCAAATTGTGTCAGATTTGTCCCCCTGAGTATTCCAGGCATTATTCCTAGTCTTGCCCCCTGCAGCTAAAGAGGCAAATTGAAATATCCTTGCTCCATAGTGCCACTTAAAATGTTCTGATTCTAAACTATGCTGTCTCTTCCTGGATACTTTCTTCTCTATTCGTGATGTGTGTGTGTGTGTGTGTGTGTGAGAGAGAGAGAGAGAGAGAGAGAGAGAGAGAGAGAGACGTGCACATTTTTTCTTTCTCTGTTTTCGCCACCCAGATACTCGTTCAGACACATTTCATTTCTCTGCTTCATGTCTCTTCAAATGGCATGCCTGGATTTGAGTGTGACGCCTTGGTTGTGGTCCTTGAGTCCAAAGTCTAGCTGGATTTCTTATGTCAGAAAGATTAATACATGTTTACTCCCCAAGGTCCAGCTCCAAGACTGAAACAGCCAGCATGGGCCTTTAGCTCCACCTACTATCACATAATTCATTTATTTCGCCCATGCAAGCCT
This sequence comes from Cryptotis parvus, assembly GCA_021461705.1. Taxonomy (NCBI): domain Eukaryota; kingdom Metazoa; phylum Chordata; class Mammalia; order Eulipotyphla; family Soricidae; genus Cryptotis; species Cryptotis parvus. Next base: position 68,137 of record JAJIBD010032417.1, read on the forward strand.
CTCTCACTTTCCAGCTAATGGAACTTAGTTCCAGGACTTGCTTGGGCTCGTGCAATTAGCTCAGGCAGAGTTATTAAAACAAATGCTAAAATAACAAAGCTTAAGATAACTGTTCTTCGTGGCAAAAAAAAAAAACGAGGAGAAAACCAAAAATAAAGTTGAATTTCTATAATCTTTTTTCTTTCATGTTACCTCAGTAATCAGTACTAGTACTGGTACTGCCTTCCCCATCACATTTGGGAAAATATTTTTTCTCATATTTTTATATTTAAATGTATTTTCATATTATGCAGACTCCTCAAAGAAAGTAAATTTACTCCAGCCCCATAAGGAGAAACACACTCATGCAAGACCCTACTTCTTAGTAATGACACACCACTATGATTTGTGTGGATTATTTTTGTAAATGAATAAGTTTGGCAATTTCTCATCGCTAGCACAAGGTTGGGATCTCCCGTTAGTATACACATCTGTGAATACTTAATTCAACCCCAATGAAATATTAACTTGTGGCAATTGCATTGATACACATAAAGTATGAAGTATCTTAAATTACTATTCTGCCTCTTATGTGTAATGCCTTAAGCAAATGCAAAGGTGCTTATGTAATATTCCCACATGAACTGCAAATTTTGCATTTCCTGAATTAGGGAGGTTTTAAGTTACATCATTTATATATAATATATATTAATATATAATATATAAATATATATATTATATATATAAATTACTTCTGGGCTAGTAAGGACCTGAATATTAAACCTGATAGAGCTTCTCCTGCCTAACCATTGAAATCCTACAAGGAGAGACCAAAACACAAAACTGGCTATAGAGCATTGGGAAACGTAAATAACATAATGTAGGCCTTCAGTAGGGGCAGACAAGAAGGATTAGAAAGCATACTATTTGATTTGCTTCTTGTATTTCTGTCTTCTATGGAGAATTGGGCAGCCGGCCCTAGAAGAGGAAGAAATTACTTAGCATCTTCTTTCATTATTTATATATAATTCAGGTGTATATCAGGCACTCTAGGGAAACAAATTGGCATTTCCTAACTGTGCTGAAAAGTGGGGCTGGGTGGGGACAGAGCAATAGAACAGAGGGCAGAGTGTTTGCTTGGTACGAAGCCATCTAAGTTCAGCCCTAGGCATCCCATAAGGTTCCTAAAGCACCCCCCCAACCTCTTCCCCATGAGTGATTCCTGATCCAAGAGTAAGCCCTGAGCACCATCAGGTGTGGTCCCCAGAGCAAAAACAAAACCAGACCTAATTGTGCTACGGTCAGGTTCTGAATGAGCTGAGCTCAGTCTTTTAACAACTTGTTTCTCTGTATAACTATGTACTGGGCTGTGTATCCTTCATCCAAGAAAAAGCAAAAATGTAGAAAATAAAGACAACATTTAGGAAGCACCAATAAAAAAAATCAAACCAAGAATAATTCCCAGCATGCACTAGACAGGAAGTGGCAAGAACAAGTCCCCCAAAACCACTTCCTGGGCAGAGTCATCTTTCCTTGTGAGCAGGGATGGAGGTGGGAAGGCAGAGCGTGTGTGATCTTCTTGTCTAGTACTGGTTCAAAGACACTGCCAACTCCCTTGGATTCCCTTGCTTATAGAATTGACTGATTGGATTAGGAGTACAGAGCTGGGTCCAGCGAAAATACACCCAGTGTCCACTAGGGGCTCCTCTCCCAGCCAATATGGCTTTTGAGGTAAAAAGAGTCAAGCAAATTCCAGATATCCTACCTGTTGGCAACTCTGGTAGTAGACCTATTTACTTCTCTCAGGAAAGAGCGAGCAGACAGAAAATAATAAGAGTTTATGCTCTTGCCATGATCAAGAAATAAGATTTAAGGGCTTTGCTGAGAGGCGACACAGCTGAGAAGGTGCTGGCCTGTCTGCCTGTCTGCCGCTGTCCCCCCAGCCCCTGCTTGGAGTGATTCCCCAGTGCAGAATCGGGGGGTAAACCCTGAGCACCACTGGTGTGTGTGGTCCAAAATTCAAAATAGATTTTCTGAATTTTAAATTGCCAGAATCTTAACAAATAAAACGTTTCCTTACTACCTTTCATTCAAGATAAAGCAAAAATGTAGAAAATAAAGACAACATTTAGGAAGCACCAATAAAAAATCAAACCAAGGATAATATTAAAACCATTACTTTGACAGAGAAAGAACGGCAAATTATATAAATTAAATCTACTAATTTATATGAAGAAGAAAAGCTTAAGAATCATAGAGAAACACATGCTTAATGGAGAGTTGGATAATCTTGATGATGAAAGACACTCTGAGAAGCTAAAACAGTATGATTCTGGCATAATAGAAAATAGCCAATAAAATAGAATTCAAAGTAATGGAATGTGATGGTATTCAATAAATGATACTTGATACTAAGACATATTGCTAGCCATTTGGGGAAAGACGCAAGGCTTGGATTCATAGTAAACTTGTTTATATTAAATACCTGAAAGATTACAAGTTTAAATTACATGTTTAAAATTATAAAATATAAAATTTCTAGAGAACAGAAGCTTTCCATCTAAAGAAAAGATGGTGGAAGTAAATATTTTTTTTTCTTTTTGGGTCACACACTGCTATACTCAGAGGTTACTCCTGGCTCTTCACTCAGGAATTACTCCTGGCTGTGCTCAGTGGACCATATGGGATGCCAGGGATCAAACCCAGGTCCACCGCGAGCAAGGCAAATTCCCTACCCAATGTGCTATCACTCCAGCTCCCAAAATTTAAAATTTCTAAAGAGAAGGAAAGTACTCCATAATTAGAGTTAAAAGACTATTTATAATTAGAGTTAAAAGACTATTTTATATATAGATATAAAGGATTAGCACACTTAATGTTAGTGTGTATGTTGTTCTGTCCAGAAAAGTAGCTGCCAGTAACTTCCAAGTTCACCATCCATTGGCTGCTCTGGAGACAACAGCACTTGCCAAGTTCGAAATGAGCCTCGATTGGCTCCATTGAGCTCACTTGCCCATTCCTTGTCAATAAAGAGGGCTAAAATCATAGCAAGAGGGTAAGCCCCAAAGGAAGAGTTACGTTTCCTCAGTTGGCCTAGAACTTTGGGGCAATAGACTCCACAGTGCTGGTAAAATCTCAGTGACAGGTGGTCTTGAACAGTTCTCCAGACCAAAGAGGAAAAGAGAGGAAACGGAGCCAGAGAGCTAATGGGTGGCTATGGTATTTGCCTTGCACACAGCTGACACTGGCTAGATCCCTGGCTTTACATAGACCCCCAAACACCAGCAGGAGTGATCCCTGAGGACAGAGTCAGGAGTTAGCTCTGAACATTGCCAGGTATGGTTCACACACACACACACACACACACACACACACACACACACACACACAGATTTTCACTCAATAACTTGGAACGTGTAAGACACCCAGGTAAACCCAGTCAGATCTGCTAATTGGGGGAGCAACTTTTCAGTTGGGTTAAGTTAGCAAAAATGCAGTTCTCATCATCAAAGTGTCTTCCAATGTAATCATAAACTGGAATGACATCAGAAAGCCTATACCATAAAGAAATTAATTAACAAATGAATCATTGTTAACACACTCTTATTCAGTGGGAAAGACAATTTAGATGCAAATAAGGAACACTTCCCCCTTTTACTCAATACCTCTCTCTCTTGTCCTTTTCTCAAACAACATTTTTCAGGCCCAATTCTTTGCTGTCATAGGTGTAAAAGTATTTGAAAATTAACCAACTGATTTCAGAGCAGGCTCCCCCAGAGAAGGGAGCTGTATATTCTGAATCCAGCAGCAGCTGTCCTGGAAGAAGCACACCCGCATTTTCTCTTACAGAACCTAAATGCCGCTGTAAGACATCCTACTACTTTGTATTCTGCTGAGAAACAATGTCTCGCCATTAATCTGTGACATCATGCTACCTTTATCACCTAGAATTTCTTATACATATTAAAAAACTGTAATTTATTTAGAAATAGATTTAATCCTACATTATAATATTGTGTGCACATAAAAAAAAGGAAAATCTAAACAAAATTAATTGATTAGCCTGGCAAGCTACCCGTGTTGTATTTGATATGCCAAATACCAGTAACAATTATAGACCTCATTCGGAATGGATTGAGGCTCTTTATGTTCCTGGAGCAAGCAGGTGCCCTTGGGCTCTACTTGCATGAGACAGGTCATATGGAGATGTTACTGGGGCCCGCTCGAGCAAATCAATGATGAACGGAAGACAGTGATACAGTGATAGTCTTAAAACTTTTTCAGATTCAAAGTTGGGCTGTTCTAAACCACTTTCAGAATCATTGTTGAAAGTTGCTGTTTTCTCCTACACACACACACACACACACACACACACACACACCCTTATGATGTGATTCCCCACCCCCCCCATATCTTCTCTAATAGCTCCTGGATTCTCTTCTACGCTCCTGACCAAATTACAATTGTGCATGTGTGGGCCTTAACAACTCTCTCCAACTGCTTCCTAACTGACACCAACCCGAAGACACATTCTGATTTCAGAGTTGTTCCAAAAAGACACAAAGGGTCAATTTTAGAACCAATGTAGCACAATATTTGTAACAAGTTATCCCAGTGTGCCATGAGTAATAGCAGGACATGTCATGTTAATGTCAAGGGCAAAATTTCCAGGGACATTTAAGATTCAAGACAATGCAGTAGCAACATTATTTTAGTAGGTAAAATCTTTTCCCACAGACTCTTGCCAAGTCTGTGACTTCTCTCAGTTCATTTTCTGATAAGACCAAGCCTTGTGGTAATGTTGGGGCAATTACTTTTGAATGAGCCTCATGTGACCTAAATCAGAGGCAGGCACGCTCTCGATACCTGGCTGTTTTTCACTTACTAATAGTTTCTGCAACCCTTCCCATGCAAGCACTTGCAATGAATTTGTTCTTGGTAATCTCTACATAGCATTCTATTATTTGGATAAAAAATTATTTTACCCAGTTCACTACCAATAAAACTGGCTGATTTCTAGCCTTTTTTGTTCTCAGGAATAATGCATTAGAGAACATCTTTGAAAATATAAGAAGCAATGTGTTAAGGATGACTTACAAGAATGGGTCTAGAAATTTGGAATGAGGTTTCCTTTTCCTTGTATGTGCTTGACTATGCTTATTTTTTGCAATATATTTTATAATTTTATTTATTTGTTTTTTTTAGGTCACACCCAGTGATGCTCAGGGGGTACTCCTGGCTCTACGCTCAGGAATTACTCCTGGTGGTGCTTGGGGATAAGGGATGCTGGGGATCGAACCCGGGTCAGTTGTGTAAGGCAAATTTCCTACACACTGTACTATCGCTCCAGCCATAACTTTTCATTTTAAAATTAAGAAGTAAATCGATTTTTTCTGATTTTGTTTTATTTGGTGGTTGCTTTTGTTTTGATTTTTGAAATGTTTTGGGCTCCTATTGCTTCATGGATTCAGTTCTAAGCTACGACGCGTCTCTTTTCCTGTTGCCTGAGTCTTTGCCTTGTTGGACTGTCCCAAAGAACAAATGGTTGCTGCAGACCCAGCCAAATGCTCTCCCCAGCCACCAGCTGAAAAGAGCTGCTTTTATTCCTCCAATAGACACCCCAAGCTGCCCACGGTGCTTTTGTTTTTCCTTCTTGGCATTTTCAGGCAGAAAAGGGGTTCATTTCGCCAAAAGCTATCCTGAAGGAATTCTGCCATCTGGCTTCTGAAGGAGCTTATACCCTTCCCTTTTATTTCTTTATGCTTTTTGGGAGTAAGGGATATTGGGTTTTGGAGCTGCACCCACGGTACTCTGAGGTCACTCCAATTCTGTGTTCAGGGGTGCTCAAGAGACTATGCAGTCCTGAGCATCCAACCCAGACTTCCTACATGCAAAGGATGTGCTCAGTTCTTTGGACTCTCTCCAGGCCCTTCCTTTCTGTTTAACCCTAGAAGTTAGTATTCATGTTGCACAAGGGCCACTAACCCTGAGAATTCCTCTCTAAGGCCTCAGTTAGGAAGTAATCAGTAATCTATATCAAGGCCTGTTGTAATAGACATTCTGAGGTTTAATATCCTTTCTAACTATGCTGATCTATTACAAAGTAGGTTAATGAATTTGCTTTCCTAAAAGGCAAGTTTTAAATCATGTTTTAAAATGAGAAACTGGGGGCCGGAGCGATAGCCCAGCGGGTAGGGCGTTTGCCTTTGCACGCGGCCGGCTCATGCCGGCCAGGGTTCGATCCCGGCATCCCATATGGTCCCCGAGCACCGCCAGGAGTAATTCCTGAGTGCAGAGCCAGGAGTAACCCCTGAGCATTGCCGGGTGTGACCCAAAAAGCAAAAAAAAAAATAAAATAAAATAAATAAAATGAGAAACTGCACCATTGATACCAAATCCCTACAATTCTGAAATGGCTTTTTGAGATCAGCATTCTAATTTTTTTTTTATTCTCGTTCTGGTCTTCTTTTCTTAGAATCTTTGTTTTGGTGTTTGTTCTTGTTATTTGTTTGGTTTGGGGTCACAGAAGTTACTCCTGGCTCTGCACTTGAGAACTACTCTTGGCAGTGCTTGGGGGACCATATGGGACTCTGGAGCTTGAGCCCGGATTGACCACAGGTAAGGCCCTTCCTATTAGACTCCTACGTGCCTCTTTCCTGAGATTCTTTGATAGGAACATTGAACTTCCAGCACGTGCATGGTGATTTTGGAAATGCCTGTTTTGTGAATAAGTGACACAACGAGAGAAATCTTTCCCAACAGCAGGCACGGAACTCCTGTCTGGTCTCCCACCAGGATGAGCTTTTTGGGAACTCATGCCCGAGAGAAGAGTGTAAAAAGGGAAAGAACAACTTTCCAGTAACTTTTCAAATGCAATATGGTATACAAAATTAGATTCTAAAATGGAAGAAGACATGAATAGAAAGTCTGGTGAGCCCTCAGTCAAGTTAGAATGTAGTTAACAGAAAAACCGGACAGAACAATAGCACAGAAAGGGAGGGTGTTTGCTTTCCATGCGGCCGACCTGGGTTCAATCTCCGGCATCCCATATGGTCCCCCGAGCACCGCCAGGTGTGATTCCTGGATGTAGAGCCAGGAGTAACCCCTGAGCACCAGCAAGTGTAACCCCAAAATCAAAAAAGAAAAGAAAATCATGGTCAATGTCCCCAGAACCAGGTAAAGCAAGTCAGCACCATTGGTGACACCATGGGGTGAGCATCAGCATTGTCCTCTAGCCCTTGGTAATCCTTTGAGGCCAACCGAAAAGAAGGGGCACATGACCTCAGTGGTCCTGTTTCAAAAAGAAATCATAACCCCAGTCTAAACACAGAAAATACATCAAACTCACCCCAATTGAGAGCCATTCATCAAACCACCTGATAGTATCTTTCAAAAAATGTCAATGATCTGCAGAGAGGGAAAGACTAAGGACTGTAACGGATTGGAAGGGAGTGTAGAGTCGTGACAGTCCAATGCAGGCGGCACACAGAGCTGGCAATGAGAAACGAGTGGGGACTCTGGTAAGACCTGGTCAAGTTAGCACGTAGTTGACGGTAATGTGATTATCCTCCTCTTTCCTTCCCTCCATTTTCCTTCCTTCTTTCCTTCTTTTGTTTCTCTTTTTCTTTTCTCACTTCCTTTCCCTCTTCCTCTTTCCCTTCCTCCTTTCCTCCCTTCCTCTCCTTCCTTCCTTCCTTCCTTCCTTCCTTCCTTCCTTCCTTCCTTCCTTCCTTCCTTCCTTCCTTCCTTCCTTCCTTCCTTCCTTCCTTCCTTCCTTCCTTCCTTCCTTCCTTCCTTCCCTTCCTTCCTTCCTTCCTTCCTTCCTTCCTTCCTTCCTTCCTTCCTTCCTTCCTTCCTTCCTTCCTTCCTTCCTTCCTTCCTTCCTTCCTTTCTTTCTTTCTCTTGTGCCATATCTCAAAGCCAGAGTCACACAAAAAGCAAACTAAGCATTCTACTTCTGAACCATATCCCCAGCTCTCACCATAAATTTCTCAGTTCAATGTGTGAATGAAGGTTAGAGAGCATTAAAACTGAACTATCTTTGCAACTTTTCCGTTAATAAAAAATATATCAATTTTTCACATGTAAATGAACATCCATTTGTATCACTTGTCTTCCCATTGATCATTGATTTGCTCAAGCAGGCACCAGTAACATCTCCATACATCCTGTCACATGCTAGTGTAGCCCAAGGGCATCTGCTCATTCCAGGAATGTAAAGAGCTTCAAACCATTACATCAGGTCATGGGAATGAGGTCTATAATTGTTATTGGTATTTGGCATCTCAAATATGACACAGGTAGCTTGCCAGGCTCTGCCATGTGGGTGGGATACTCTTGTAGTCACCTCTAATCTCGAGCATTTATTGATGAATGGGCTTGTGATCAGCTCTTCTGCTGGGTGGAGCTCTGACGAGTGGGGAGTCTGAATGTGGAAAATGGCGGCCCTCGTGGTGTGGGGGGGTCCCCTGACTTCTTGCGAGGTTCTGCTGGGGTGGCAGGCCAGGGCTAGAATCCACCTTTCCTCCTGGGCATCTCGTGATCAGCTGGGCACAGGGAGAGCTGGTAGCAGCTCTGCCCCGTATATGTTAGTCTCTGGATCAGCATACCTGGGCTGGGCTTGAAAAAAGACTGCTGTAGGGTGGGTCTCTGATGAGCTGGTCTTGTGCTGCTCATTTTGAACATTGGGGGAGATTAAAATCAGCTGGACTATCTTTGTAACTTTCCTATAAATCTAAAATTATTTTAATTTTTCTCTAATTTTCTAGGACAACACCAACTTGGGTGGTTCTCCATGGCCACCATAGCCACACTTAGAGGTCCATGGGGGACCATGGGGTGTCAACATCAAGAGTTTATTGTCTGGATTTATAGTTGTATTTTCTCTTTTCAAGATCATGAACTAGTGAGGCCAGGAATTTGTTTAGGCTAATAATCTTGATCCAGGGCTTTACCTGATAAGATGGGGGGTGGGGGAAGCCTATCACAGTTTCTTTAAATAGAGTTCTTTCACTTTTTCCCTTTTGGGTTACACCTAGCAATGCTCAGGGGTTACTCCTGGCAGTGCTCAGGGGACCATATGGGATGCCGGGGATCGAACCTGGGTCAGCAGCATGCAAGACAAATGCCCTACCCTCTGTGCTATCACTCCAACCCCCAGAGTTCTTATTTTTCTCCTCAGTCTGACAATAAACAGTGAGAGAAAGTGACATAAGAAGCTAGTCAGGGCTGTATTGTATGTGTTACCCATAAGATGTTTGTGGCTGATCTTTATAGAACTGGGCTCAGGTCATAGCTGGGTTGCGTGTGTGCTGAGGGAGGGAGTCTCTGCAGCCCCTAGCTCTGTCCTCCTATGTTTAAACAAGCTGGAAATGGTGCCAAGATCTAAAGGACGGAAGAAATGTCTTCCTGGACGGCATATTTTGACCCTATCTCTACTTGCAGAGTGAGGCCCTAGAACAATTATGCTACTTAGAACACTCCTGAAACTACTACTACTACTACTACTACTACTACTACTACTACGAACACATTTCAAAGAACCAACACTTCCAATGCTTCCAAAGAATTCCAAATCACCAAAGAGAAATACAAATAGAGGGAAATACAATAGATTTTCATCTCTTCGTTCAAATTTTCCGACCCGTAGTACAAGGTTGATCTCCATCCTCAGCTAAAAAACATTTTGTTGGGCTTCTGAGAAGGTGAGGTTTGGCTTTTCTTCCCTTTGTTCTGCAAGAAAATGAAAGAGCTTGCTCAGGACCTTCAGATGTACAGGGAAGAGACCCGGTTCCCTCATGTTTATTTTCTTGGTTGAAGATGGAGCCCTTCAAGGGGTAGATTAAATGAAGTAAGTGTGCATACTAATTGGATAAGAGAGGTGTCCGGACAACCAGATAAAAAAGACCTCAGCAGGACGGTAGCTGTGTCCACACACTCTCACCAGTCCCTGCCTTTGTTGGACCTTGTCCTGGAATGTTCCTTTCTCTAGGACTATGAAAAATCAATTTGTTGGTTAATAACCACACTATGCTATTTTTATGGACACCAAAATGCACTGTTTATGTTTTTTTTTCGTTCAGTTTTCTCTTTCACCACAAGGAATGAATGACCCACGTAAAACTCAGAATCAGGTCATTCAACGCAAAGAGTCTTCCATCAATTTTAATCCTACTGGTGACTGCTGAGAATGGACAAAATCATAGAATAGGGGTGCAGGGGGAAGATCCCAGTAACAGAAGCCTACCTTGCATGCATATGGTCTTGAGTTTAAGCCTAGTGCAGCCTCATGTGTCAGCCATAATCCTGGCAGCTCTGCTGTGTGTGATCCTTGATCCAGTGATTTCTGGCTGCCTGAAGCAAGGCGTATGTGAGGCATATGCACAATCAAAGCAGAGTGGCCCTGGCGGGCACTACTAAAAGACATATGAGCACCGTGACCGAGAAGTAGCACTCCTGGCAAGCGCAGCAACCCCTAATTAGCACTACAATGCAAAGAACATGAGCAACCCATCTAAAGAATATGGCCCTCAGCCTAGTGTGTAACCTAGTATGTGACCTAGTGTGTAACCTATTAACCTAGTGTGTGAGCACTGTGACCTGATGTGTCCAAGCAGGTGCAACCACGGAAACGTACACATATTTTTAAATGAAAAATATAAATGAAAATTTTAATACATTATTGAGAAAAATAACCAAAAAAGAAAAGTAAAAGTACACGTCTTACAGTGTGTATACAACCCTAGTTGACATAGCAACAAAGGGAGAGGGAAGAAAAAGTAGTTAATTGAATTAAATACATACACAAACACAACACAAATACATGCACAAAATTGTAGGGCAGGTGGGAGAAAGAATAAATGAATTTTCCTGGAGTTTGCTCCCAAAAGGCAAGGCTTAGCTGCCCGGCATTTTGGCTTGCTGATAATCACAACAGCACTAATAACAGCAACAACAGAAAGTCTGGTGCTTCCTCCCACTTTTCAAAAACCCTCTTTGCCTGATGACCTGGAGTTTCTTCTTGGGCCCTTGAAAGCATTTAAGAGTGAGCTCATAGCATTTCCCTCGGCTGCTTCTGACTGCAGAGGTCTCTCCAGGCGCTTGTGGGGGAATTGCACGGCCGTGGAGGCACAAGCGTTCTGTAAAATACAAAGCATTGCGCCGCATGCAAGCTATTATTAGAAGGAAGAAGAAGGATGAATTTAAATCCAAGATCTCCTGGAAAATGTGTGAACGGTCGCCCCATTTAGATGGCTGTCCTCACCACAAATTTACAGACCATTTAGCAATTTCTCCAGGCGCTCACACTAGTTCCCTGGGTGACATCCTGGCCCCATGCTGGGGGTGGGTAGCAGGGAGAGACTGACTCTCCCAAGCCTGGCCCAGTGGACGTGGATGGCAGCGATGCTAGCGGAGGAAGGGGCTTGGTTTGCTAGGAGACCAGCAGAAGTGGGCAGCCAGCTCCCAAGCAGGTTAGAATCTGGGGAGGAAGGATTTTAAAAAGCCTATTTCATTTGCTTCTGCTAGGATTGAAATTCTCTTCAGGGTCCAGCCCCCAGTGATACAATCTGCTTACATTACTGGTCTTGAGAGGCCCTTAAGAGGGCTGTATTTGGCCATTTCTGTGTCCCTCCCACAGTGCCTAGAAAGGCAGGCACTTGGACGAAAGGGGAGGGGTCGACAAGCCACAGCAGAAGCAGGACAGTGACAGGAAGAATTAGAAGCACATCTGATCGTGGCCTCCAGTCCCTAAAGTGAGCTCAAGTCATGCTACATTACAGTGCACCTTTGCTTGTTTCCAACTACATCCAGGCTGGGGGGGAGGAGGAGGGAGGGCTCCACACCCCCTGAAAGTGGCTTTCAAGTTCCCAAGGGGGTGTGTCAAGCAGGTCTTTTCCTCTGGAGTTTATCTTCACTGAAACAGTCTACATGCACTTCTAGGCTAATTGGATGAGGTTGACACTGCGTTTCTGTTTTCCCTTTGAGGATTCTGAAAAGAATTTGATTTATTTTCAAATAAGGATTGTTTGTTTGGTTTGGTTCAGTTTCTCCAATGCATGTAGCATGCCCAGAAAAAAACAATCCAATGCTTTTTTTTTTTTTTTTTTTGAGCCCCGTGAGCTTTCTGCAAGATATACAGATAGTACAACAGCCTCGAACAGAGTATTGAGCTCCGGAGGAATCGTCTGGAAAAATAGTAGAATAATAGGTGCATTTAGAGTCACTTATGGGCTGAAGCTTGACAGTATTTGTGCCTTGTTACCGCCAGAGCTTGGAGAACACAGTACTGCTGCTGATTCATCAGGAAGAAAGGAGCTTGCAGGTCAGAGGAAAATAAACCATCTCTGAAGAGGTCCCATACCCTCCGCAGACAAGCTTTATTTGGTTAAATCATAATATCTAGAAGCAAAATAAGAGAACCATCTCAGTATTTATAAGGATACCCTGACTTTCAGCTTACTTTTCTAGGCAGTCAGAGCAGAAGGGGCAATTTGGAGGGACTCATCCACCCATCATTAATTGAGAGGGAAAAATCAAGGATGTGCATAGGACCGTCCCTGTGTGATGGTGTGGAAGGTGAGGACGGGGCTGTAGGATGTGCCTAAACAGACAGAGCACGTGTTTTCCAGCTATGAAGGCCTGGGTTGGATCCCTTAACTGCATGACCCCCTGAATACTGCCAGAGAAGCCCTGGTGCATGCCCCATTGTTGTGGCAATGCTCCTGACCCTCCCCCCACACACACACACAATCACACAAGAAGATGAGGATAGGCTTGAAATCTGAGACCAGCCAAAATATCCAGAAACCTTTCATTGGCTAATAGTGGGGTGCGTGAGAAACACAGCAGTGAGTGAGGAGGGAAACATGAGGAAGGTGGGAGACAAAATACGGCAATTCTGTGCATATGGATGAGAAATCTCGAATCGCTTATGTGTATCTGCAGTTAATTCACTGAATGAAGTGGGCAAGCGTGAGTCCTTTTTTGTTGCTTCATTCCTCAAAGAGGAAATACATCCTCCAAACACAGAGATGGGTTTTGACGAGCAGCATAGATGTGAGCTTTGGGAGTCTCACAGACCTGAGTTCAGAACTGGCTCCCGCTCCGTGTAGAAGCTGGGGTAGAGCATCTAATTTTCCCACTGTAGCCGTGGGCAGTGGAGATTAGCTTTCCCCAGTACTGCTGAGCCACGGAAAATCCAACTGCACCATCGCCTGTCTCTGTTCCTACCCTGGCTGGGATGACCCAGGCGAGAGAGTGTGGCTGGAAACTGTGAGCCAAGAGGTCAGTGCAGAGATTTGTAGCACGTGGCCTAAGCGACATTCTCCTGAAGGAAAGAATCCTGGCGGACCGGAAACAGGGCCAAATAAAACCCATTTGAAAGGGGTCTCTGAACCTCCAGGTTCAGTTGTACGCCTACAGACTGTGAGGACATGACAGTGCTTTTACTAAACCAAAAGACCATCATGGATAGCCTCGTCCACGCCTCCTACGAGGCACCTCCAGGATTTGTTATTAGTTGCTTCTCCAGACTTTCCTCAGAGCCAGCCTAAGCACCTCAAATCCCCAGGGCTCCCGGGTCCTGAAGGACAAGCCTAAAGGGATCTGGAGAGTCAAGTAACACTGAGAGAACTTTGCCCCTTCCTCCAGGAAGGAACAAGTTTGTGCTGGCCTGGCTGGTGCCTGCACAGCTTTGGCCATTCTGGCGCCATGGCTGGAAGATGAGGAAGACCAGGTTGCCAGCCCTGGGCTCATGTATTGTTTCCTTTCAACAGCACCAGCCTGGCAACAAGAACAGCCAAGTTTAGACTAAAAAGGCAGCCCAGGGCTGAGTCTGGTCCCAGTTTCTAATGGAAAACTGAGGTGAGGGAGTAGCCCCTTGGCTTGTATGCTTCTGTATCCTCTGAGTGTGTTTGGGGAACAGGTTAGGAGGCCCTCAGGGGAAAATATCAGCTGCCCGCCCGGGTGCAGGCCACTGGGGCAGCAGTCCAGGTGTTTCTGGCATCCAACAGGCTACACCTCAGTGGCGCCCAACCACATGCCTCATCAGTGGCTGGAGCTGCTACTGGTCAGGATCTGATTGGTCCACCATGATTTTTCTTCCCAGTTTTGACCTGATTCACTCTGATGCTGCCCAGGGGAACAGATTGTCAAAGAAATTATCTATAGCCCGTATGACCAGTTGTGCTTAGCCTGACCAGCTAGCTGCAAGCCCAGAAAATCTATTGTGATGGTCATTCCCTGCACATGACTGGCCCCAGAGCTCCACTGACCATTCCTTCTGACTGTAGGTCCGACGTGTTTCTGAATGAGATTGGCATTAGAATCCAAGGACTTGGGACAGCAGACTGTTCTTCTCAATGTGAACAGGAATCAACAGCCTATTCCTGAACAGAACAAAAGGCAGAGGGAATATTTTGCCTCTTTCTCTACATCCCGACACCCCCCCGCCCCGAGCTGAATCACTTCATCTCTTGCCTCTAGACTGGGATTTAGGAATTGCAAAAGTGTGGGGGGCTCGGGATGTGGCGAGGTGGCAGAGTGCCTGCCTCTCTGTGAAGCCCTGAGCTTAATCCAGGCACCGCTAATAATAACAATACCGTTGTGACCTTGGAAGTTTGGACTTGTTTCTTTTTTTTAAAGTATTTTATTATACCACCATGAGATATACAAACAAAGATATACAAATAAAAAGTTCATATTTGGGTTTTGGTCATACAGTGTTCCAGCACCCATCCCTCCACCAGTGTCCATCTCCCACCACCAACGTCCCCCGGTTCCCTCCCCCTCCCCCAGCCCCTCCTCCATGGCAGGTTCTTTATTTCTTTCCATTTCTCTCTCTTTCTATTTTCCTTTCCCTCCAGACTTTGGATTACAGAACATACATTAAAGGGTTGTCATGTGTATCTTTTTGCCTCTATATAATGCTCAGTTCTAGGTTGGCATTAGTACCCTCGACAATTGTTAGCACACTGTTCCATTTTCTGTCTTACCTCGCCTCTGACTCCCACACATTTGTGATAATTTCCACCTTGACAAGACCTCCTGATACATGTTTCACTTGACCTTGGATTTTGGTATCATAATATGTACATATATATATTTATGTCATGCAAATAAATGCAGTCATTCTATATCTGTCTCTCTCCTTCTGGCTAATTTCTCCATGTCCATCCATTTATAGGCAAATTTTATAACTTCATTTTTCCTAACAGCTGCATAGTATTCCATTGTGTAGATGTACCAAAGCTTCTTTATCCAGTCATCAATTCTCAGGCACTCTGGTTGTTTCCAGATTCTGGCAATTGTGAATAATGCTGCTATGAACATAAAAGTAGGGATGGTGTTTCCGCTGTGTATTTTTTTGCTTCCCAGAATATATTCCCAGGAGTGGTATGGCTGGGTCAAATGGGAGTTCATTTCTAGTCTTTGGAGGAATGTCCATATTGTTTTCCAGAAAGGCTGTACCAGGCGGCATTCCCACCAACAATGGATGAGGCATTTATGTGGGGAAAATGGAATTGTTTCTTGTGTGTTGTGTGCTTAGGAACCTACGTTAGGGTGTCTGTGTATGTATACGGTGTGTTATGGAGAGCTGGCTCTCCCTGTGCCCAGACACTCATGAAGCACCTGGGAGGCATGGCGGGTTCTAGCCCTGGCCTGCCACCCCAGCAGAGCCTCACAACAAGCCAGAAGACACCCCCGACTCCATGGGGGCCGCAGTTTTTCACATCCGGACTTCTTTCTCGCTACACCTCCACCCAGCAGACCAGTCTATCACAACCCGGATCATCGACACCCACCCTGCAGCAGTTTTTTTTTTCAATCCGCCCAGGTATGCTGAACCAGAGACTCTCAGACATGGGGGCAGAGCTGCTACTTGCTGTCCCTGTGTCCAGCTGCTCATGAGGCACCCAGGAGGCATGGCGGGATTCTAGCCCTGGCCTGCCACCTCAGCAGAGCCTCACAACAAGCCAGATGACGCCCCCGACTCCATGGGGGCCGCCATTTTCCACATTCGGACTTCCCCTCATCACAACTCCACCCAGCAGACCAGACTATCACAGCCCATCTCGTGGCCACACGGTTCATCAATAAATGCTTTATTTAGAGGTGTCTACAAGAGTATGCCACCTGCACGGCAAGCCTGGCAAGCTGCTCGTGTCGGATTTGATATGCCAAATACCAGTATCATTTATATTAGGTCATTCCCGTGACCTAATATAATGGTTTGAGGCTCTCTATGTTCCTGGAGCAAGTGGATGCCTGTGGGTTATACTAGCATGAGACAGGACATATGGAGATATTACTGGTGCCCGCTCTAGCAAATAGATGATGAACGGGTAGATAGTGATAGTGATGGAGAGCTGAAAAAATGCACAAACGGGTTCACAATTGACCTGGGGGCAAAGATGGTGTTTCTGAGTTACCACCAGAGCCCAGACTCCTCATATGCTTGGGGACCTTAGATGGGGGGGAGAGAGAGGAGAGAGAAGAGAGAGAGGAGAGAGAAGAGAGGAGAGGGAGAGAGAAAAGAGAGAGGAGAGAGGAGAGAGAAGAGAGAGGAGAGAGGAAAGAGGAGTGAGGAGAGAGAGAGAGAGAGAGAGAGAGAGAGAGAGAGAGAGAGAAGTGCCTTCCATAGAAGCAGGCTGCTGGCAGTGGGGGAAAACTTGGGACATTAATGGTGGGAAGCGCTTACTAGTGGAGGGACGGGTGTTGGATTATTGTAGGACAGAAATGATTGAAACTCAACCATGAACAGCTTTGTAATTGTGTACCCTCATGGTGATTCAATTAATGATGATGATGATGACGATAATAATAATGACAGTAATCATAATGGTGATGTGGATAGAATTGTTAGTGTGCTGGGGAAGGGATTGTGTGCAGGTAAGGTGTCCCTGGGGGAGCAGGCTCCATTGCTGCGAACTGAGTCAAGTGTGTCCTGGAAAGCGGCTCTTGGGCTAAGAGGAGGGAAATCTGAAAGCAGCCGCTAGGAGTTGAGGCGAAGTCGGAAGCAGAGAGTGGTTTAAGTGGCTGATGATGAAGAATTGAAGGTATACAAGCCTGGGGTGGATAATAAACATGCTAGACAGAAATGCCCTGTCATTTGCCAGGGCAGAAATGGGTTTGGTGGGTGTTTTTAGAAATCAAAGTTGGTGAGATGGAAATAGAAAAACTGGTGTCAGGCTGAACAGGGCCCTCAAGGTTGGCCTGAAGGACATGCCCTGCCCCCCCAGGAGCCCAGAGGCTGAGACCCAGGTAGGTGGGGTGAGGGAGCAGCACCTGCTCCATTGCCAGCAGCTGGTGCCTAAGGACGCCCACCACATCTAAACTCTCCTTGAATGGGAAGGAGCCCAAACCCGCTTTTGAGTGAAACCAATTCAGGGGCTTCATCATACTGGCTTCACCAGCTGCTGGTGCCAAGCCCAAACAGTCACGCATCGCCTGGGCCTGAAGACTGTCTCTGAGGCAGCAGGGCAGAAAGTCTGCCCCATAGTGGGCACCACAAAGGGCTCTGCATATCCATTGGCTATGGGCTGGGTTTGTCTGCTCCAGCACCTCACTGTCGCCATTCATGTGCTGAAGCAGTAACTGAAGAATGTGACCACTTATGGAGACAGTCTTTAAAGAGGTGATTACATTAAAGTGAGGCCGCTTGGGTGGAGCCCTAATCCAATCTGGACGACCTGACACAAGATGGGAAAATCTGGACACATGGACACTACTCAGCATTTGGCAGGCCTTGGGTCCCACTGTATCACTGTATCACTGTCTTCCCATTCATCATCGATTTGCTCAAGCGGCACCAGTAACATCTCCATATGTCCTGTCTCATGCTAGTAGAGCCCAAGGGCATCTGCTTGCTCCAGGAACATAAAGAGCCTCAAACCATTCCATCAGGTCATGGGAATGAGGTCCATAATTGTTACTGGTATTTGGCATATGAAATACGACACGGGTAGCTTGCCAGGCTCTGCCGTGTGGGTGGCATACTCTTGTAGTCACTCTAGACCTAGGGTCTAGAGTCTAATTAAAAAAACAATTGTCCTGTGACCCCACTTAGAATAAAAGCATTTTACTGAGGGAACATTGACTCGCAAGAGTGTGCTTATTGTATACTTTAAATACTCACCATTCTTCCTGTCATTTTTCATTATTAGTACTTTTGGTAATGTGTTTTACTATGTTTTGAAACCATACAATACAGTCAATATTTCAGAAGTGCAGGTTGCTACGCCACGCGCAGCACCAGGGTGTCAGCAACCCTCCACCCCTCACGTTGTTGATTCCCTTACACTGCATTCACGTGCTGCCAACAGTCAGTTCTCCTCAACCAAGGTCAGCACTGGTCTTTGCTTGAAATGTTCTGGGGCCAGGTTCGTACATAGGAAGGTGCTCAATGTGGTCCCTTCAGCCAGGACGAGCTAGGCAGAGCTGTCTGGGCTAGGCAGGAGCTGAGAAAAAGGCCAAGTCCTATCCAGGAGCATGAGGCCCTGTCTGAAATAAAAAGCATAAGATGAAAATTGCGCATGCATGCTTATGACCAACACAATGTTGATGCACTCTACTTTGATCCTACAGGTTAGGGACTAGAGATTGTGTTCCAAAGCAGCTCTCAGACAGAAATCAAGTTTTCTAGAGCCTGGGGAAAGTCCTCAGGGTGGAATTTCTATCCTGGATGGGGCTAAAAAACATTCTGTGAGCACAGGGAGGCTCCACTAGAATAATAGACACCAGGTTTTTGTTTTGTTTTGTTTTGGTTTTTGGTTTTTTTTTTGTTTTTGTTTTTTTTTTTTTGCTTTTTTGGGTCACACCCGGCGATGCTCAGGGGTTACTCCTGGCTCTGCACTCAGGAATCACTCCTGGCGGTAGACACCAGTTTTTAAGGCTGAATCTCACCTTTTGGCTTCTTTCTTCTCACAGAAAACACTAAATTAAATTTTGTTTTTATTTGCATGATATACATATTATGACACCAAAATCCAATGTCAGGCAAAACGTGGATCAGGAGGTCTTACCAAAAGTGGAAATTACAGCAAACGTGTGGGAGTCAGAGGTTAGGTAAGACAGAGAAGGGAACATGTGTGAATAAATGTCGAAAGAGCTAAAACCAACCTAGAACTGAGCATTAAATACAGGCAAAAAGATACACATGATGGCTTCTAAGTGTATGTAGTGCAACTCACAATGTATAAGAGAAGGAAAAGAGAGAGAGGAGAGAAAAGAGATAAAGAGCCTGCCATTTAGGCAGGCTATGGGAGGGGGAGGGAACTGGGGGCATTGGTGGTGGGAAATGGGCACTGGTGGAGGGCGGGGTACTGGAACACTATGTGACCGAAACCTCTAAACATGAACAACGTTGTAATTGTATATCTCACGGTGGTATAATAAAATATTTAATAAAACAATTTTGTTTTTTCTGTAATCATCTCACACCAAAAAAAAAGGTTAGACCAGCTATGTACCCTATGTGGTTAGATCCATCTTTCCTACAGCGACATTTCTAAGCTGCTGAAATCTGCTTGATGGGGGAGTGTTGGTATTTTTATGACTAATCCAAACTTTGAATTTCTGTGGAGAGATGAGAATGCAGGAAAAAAGGAGTTAAATTTCTAGCAGCCCTTTCAAATGGATGTTGGCAGCTGTGAAAGAAGTTTCACAGTGAGCTGAGCACGGGTGGATGGTCAGGGCAGGTGGAGAAAAGGCTTTCTACATCCAGGTACCCCACCTCAGGGGTGCGCTGTTGATGGGCTCAGCCTTGATTTGTCCTGCTCTGCTCAGGTAAGATCAGTGTGAGCCACAACACGGGGAGGGACACACTGTGGAGGTCATGTGGGATCCAGATGGGCATTTGCATTATATGCTCCACTGTTTGTCCTCCTTGCCTCTCTCTCTTCCCCTAAGAGAACAACCATTACTCTGTGTGTGTGTGTGTGTGTGTGTGTGTGTGTGTGTGTGTGTGAATTGCAATAGATTGTGAGAGTCCTAGTTTGGTTTTTTTTTTTGTTCTTTTTTTTTTTTTTTTGGTTTTTTGTTTTTGTTTTTGTTTTTGGGTCACACCCGGTAATGCTCAGGGGTTACTCCTGGCTCTGCACTCAGGAATTACTCCCTGGTGATGCTAAGGGGACCATATAGGATGTCAGGGTCTGAACCAGGGTTGGTCATGTAAAAGACAAGCACCCTACCCACTGTACTCTGGCCCCTGATTTTGTTTTTTCTGGCTACCCCTGGCAGTGCTCAGGGCTTACTCTTTCTCCATGCTAGAGGGGCATTCTTGACAGTACTCAGGTGACTATATGGAGTGCCTAGGATCAAATCTAGGTTGGTTATTTACAAGGCAAATGCTCTACCTATTGTACTATCTCTTTGCCTCCATGCTTTTTGTAGGGGTGGGAGTGCCGGTCTGGGCCACACTCGGCATTCTTAGTGTTTATTCCTAGCTCTGTGCTCAGGTAGTATTTCTTGTGCTCAGGATACTATGTAAGTTGCTGGGAATCAAAAGCTAGGTTGGCTGCAAAGGAAAGCAAACGCTTAACCTCTGTGTTGTTTCTCTGGCCCCAAGAATTTTAATGGGGCCCAGAAAATCATAGAACTCTTTCTAGCAATTATATTTTTTCTTCCCTCCAAGGTAACTAATATCTCTGGAGATAGTCAATGGCTTTGTGGGTCTGAAAGCTCAAGAAGGCCAGCCCCAGCTGGAACACGGCAGACCAAGACCCACCCAGGCGGGCAAAGAAAGAGCCTAAGTGAAGAGTCCCCCATGAATTCAAGAGACGTGTCACATTGTTTCTTGACAAGTTTTCTCAGAACTTATCCCTAGAGTTTTCCCTGAAAGGTAAACAAATATAATCTTCCTTATTTGTGGGCATTCCCAAGGGGCTATTTGTTTGGTGGTAAGAACAGCACTTTAGAAACGCTTAATACACTTCATAGCAGAAGAGAGGTCTCTGTTCTGGGAATGCAAGTGCTCAATTCTGATTAGTTTAGACATTTCTCACCCCCTGCTTGCGGATAGGTTGGCAGGCAAGAAGATTTCCAGAAAATTCTCTCAGCTCTATAAACTCTCGGGATTGGGTAATATTCCATTCATACTCTTTGACATTGTAATAGAGGAAGTGAGTGGCAAGTAGCTGTTTATTAGGGTGTTTGGCACATATACACACATTATATATGCATGCACTATGAGAATCTGCTTACGTCCTTATTTTCTTTTCACTCCCATGCAACATTGTGACTATGCATTTTAATACCGAAAATATAGTTTTTAAGACTCATAGGTTTTTTTTCCTGGCTAGCATGATGAATGACCTCTTAAAGAACTCCACTTTTTTGGCAACCATTCATTTGAGCTGCTCCTAGTTCTGTATGGTGTAAGAGTGTGTGAAAAGCTGCATGTGTGCTGCTGTTACAATCAGAGTTTGTGGAGTAGCATGTTGGAGAAGCTGTACAGCGAGCTGTGAGGAAGGCACCAAAATCCAGAAGGCAGCCGGCAACACGTCATCCTCTGGCACCCAGAGCCGGGAGACTCAGATCCCATCTGCGCAGTGCCTTCACAGCTGTTCTGTCTCCTTTGAGAGATCCAGGTCTTACATTTGAGGGAGGCGCCTGGAAAGGACCTGTCCATTTGTCTTAGACTTCCAAACACCTAGGAAACTAGCAAGCAGTCATAAGAATTGAGGCTAGCAAAAAGAATAGCAACACCAGAGGCAGAAACAGCAAACCAGAAGACCTTACATGGAGAAAGGGAGTGGAAAAGTTCACGAGACAAAAAAAGAACCAAACGTTAGGTAAAGAGGTTGGGTCTGTCAAAATCAAAAGGGCAGAGAAGGAAAAGAAAGCTATTCTGGACAGGGTGGTAAGGTAAAAAAAAAAAAAAACAGCTGTAGATGGGCAGGAAAGGGGCCTGGTTTCCCGGAGCTCCAATCATGAGCTGTTGTTTGTTCAGTCTTGGGAAAGTAGCCTCTGAAAATAGAATGTAAGGGAAGAGAAAAGCAAGCACCTGCCATGAGCAAACACTGTGTGGATGTGTTTTCACTTAATCATTCACAGGAGAAATCATTGGTTCCATTTAATAGCTGAAGTAGGTAGAGGCTTAAAGAAAAAAGGTCCCTTTCCCAAGGATGCTTCCAGTGCTTTCCCCCAGGAACACAAGGCCACTAAACTTGTTGAGAGTGACATTTAGGTCTGGCCTTACATCTGGGCTTTGCCACTGTAAAACAGCCTTGCTCCCTATACCACAGACAGAGTGCTTGAGAGTTGAGTGTATGCGCAGTTGTCTGACAGCTATGAAAAGCTAGATAGATGTAAAGGATTCTTATTATTTAAAGTTAAGTCTCCTAGACAATACCACGATGAGACAGTGGAAAATTGTGGTTCGGAGAAGTGCTCTCACTTGCCAAGTCAGTGACACTCCTTCCCAGATCACCAACAGTAATAAAGTAAGTTAATGACTAAATAAAGCTTTTAATGGTGGGTTGGGCTATATGGCCTCGAAGGTCCTGCCAAGTCAGTATTTCTGAGAATCAGGAATTTTATCAAAGCAGTAGGAATGTAGCCCTCAGCCGAATCTGACCTCAGAGAAAACGGGAAAGTCAGCAAAATGTTTCTTTTTTCATCTCTCATTGCACTTCTCTGCTCCTTCCCCTCATTTTCAACCCTCTTGCCAGGCAGTGATTGGTCAAGGCCTGCCTTAGCTTTTGGTTACCATGGAGGAAAGGCAATGGATAAATTAATTCAGTTGGAGGGAGAGGGTCACATCTGACAACTGGTCCCCAGACCTGAGAGCTGTGTGTGCTAGAGGCTGGTCATTGAACCCTCTCTGAGTCCCAGATAGCTCATCAATAAGGCGAGAAAATCCGCTCTTGAAAACGGTACCTGGTATCAGAAAAGCCCACACACTTGGGTTCAACCATTCAAGTATGACTCTGTGCCCATCATTCGACTATAGTTTGAGAAGTGTGATCATCTTCAAAGAGGTTCAACCTAATTTTAAAAATCATACCTAGAGAAGGAAAGCGAGGAAAGGGACATTGAGACAACCAGAGGTAGGAGAGAAAGTGGCATCCACGAGGGACAGTATCTCAGCAGAGCCGTGAGTGTATGTACCTATATCCACCAGGCCACTCAAGGACATGCACAGGTCAGGCTGGCTCCTGAGCAACAAAGTTATGGAACTTCCGGATAGCCCATTACTGTCAGCTATTGGCTCAAAACCATTGCAACCTGTGGGCAGACCACCCATGCAACTTCATTTTTGGGGTCACACCCAGCAAAGCTCAGGGGTTTCTCCTGGCTCTGCACTCCAGGAATTACCCCCTGGCGGTGCTCCAGGGGACCATATGGGATGCCGGGATTGAACCCGGGCCGGCACAGACCAGCTGCGTGCAAGGCAAAAAGCCCTACCCACTGGACTATCGCCTCCGGCCCCCACCCATGCAACTTCTTATAGACAGCCTCCTGCCAGTTATACTACTCCAACTGCCTCCCCACCCCCAGGCACACAGCCAGTCTCTCTAGGGGTTCTGTGGCTCTGGTGCTTATGATACAGCTGCTGCTATAGTCACCGTCACCCAGATCTCTTGTACTACTCAGTCTACACATGGCACCCACCTGTTTATCAAGCCTCTGGGCTAGGTCGGTAGCCACCACTATGCAAGGCCATAGAATAACAAGCACTCTGAGACTGGTCAGTCTCCTCTAGCACAGGGGGCTTACGACCAACACATCTGGAGAGAAAAGATAGACTGGAGATAGTGGGAGGGAATGGTATTTGGGACTTCCCTGGGCTTTTCCCGGTTTACTAACACATGTCACTCTACAGCCCTGTCTTGTTAGGAACCATCCAAGGTACAGAAATGTGACAGTATCGCCTTTCTTGCCTTGAATGAATTTTTTTTATTGTTGTTCTTTTTTTTTTTTTGCTTTTGGGTCACACCTGGCGATGCTCAGGGGCTACTCCTGGCTCTTTGCTCAGGAATTACTCCTGGAGGTGCTCAGGGGACCATATGGGGATGCCGGGGATCGAACCCAGGCCAGCATAGGCCGGCCGCATGTAAGGCAACGCCTACCCGCGGGCTATCGCTCCGGCCCTTTATTGTTGTTCTTGTCATATTTTTTTAATGCTGTGAATTGAATCCAGATCTGGTGCATTGAAAGCTTGTGTGTTACCACTGAGCCATCCCTGGCCCCTTGAGTGAATTTCTATTACTAGAATTTCTTTAAAAAAATTTCAGAGATATTTAAAGCAGTGGTCTTCAGCAGTCTGAAATTTTCTGCCACGAAAAAAATTATTCCATGGTTATTGTGAGTTGACAACTTGTAAATACACCTG
>JAJIBD010032419.1:0-24351 GCA_021461705.1 Cryptotis parvus
GCAGCCCCGAGCTGTAAAATCTTTAGTCATTGAACCCCACTTAAAACAAACTTTTAGCAAATGTTTTCTTCAAACTTTACTTTCTTCCTCCCTGCAGTCCCCTGAAACTTTGGCCTCACACATTTCTCAAAAATAGAAAAATGGTACCTTAAATGGTCTGAAAAGCAGATAGAGCTCCCGAGGCTTGATGTCAAAGGGCACTCCACTGACAAGAGAGTCCGGACCAAAAACAAATAAGAAGTGGTTAAGAAAGTGGAAGCCCAAACCTATAAATCAGGAAACCGCAAACCCCAGATTTCTCCAACTGAGCCCATGACACTCCACTTCACCGCAGACTCTCTCTCTGTGACACAATGAACGTTCTAAAGTGAAGACTATGGCAAGTCTTGAGTTTCTACGTGGAGGATTGCTGATTTCCCTATTCATCTCCATTTACAAATGACTTTTCCTTCTCCAAACAGTGACTGGTTCTAAAAATTTGAAAGTAGACATGGGTTCACATAACCGACATATTGGCTCAAACACAAGCAAAATGTCAAAATAAAGTAATCACCTCCCATTCCTCTATCATAATTTAAGGAAAAATATGGTTAGAAGTTTTGTTTCTGGAGGTAGATAGTACAGAAGGTAAGACACCTGTCTTGTATACCGCTGTGACAATCCCAACACCATAGGAGCCTGATCACTGCCAGGTGTCACTCTGAGCTGTTCACTGCAGAACAGATGATTGATGAGTACTCTCTCGGGTGGCTCCAACACACCGCGCTCGAGCTGCTTTCTTCTGCTTCCCTCACAGTACTTTTAATACAGGTGATCATTTATTAAGCAATTCACCTAAACAGTAGCATAGTACATTAATTCTGCATTTGAGCTCTATTCTAATACAGCAGGGTGACTGTCCCCAGATTGGCATTCCTTCTCTGTGTGTTCTGTAGCATGATAAGGGCACAGTTCGGGCCTCTAACTTAAAAAAAAAAAAAAAAAAAACACTGCTCTGCAACAGGACACGCCGGAAAACATGACTCTACATCCCACACAAGTTCGCTCTCCATCTGAGTTCCCTTAGCATTACTGGGTGCAGCCTCCAGGCCAAGGTCCAGGTAATTCCTACCACCATACAGTG
Source organism: Cryptotis parvus (assembly GCA_021461705.1). NCBI lineage: Eukaryota > Metazoa > Chordata > Mammalia > Eulipotyphla > Soricidae > Cryptotis > Cryptotis parvus. The sequence continues at coordinate 1,124 of JAJIBD010032419.1, forward strand.
GGTGTGACTCTGCCCACACCCAGTTGAGAACTAAACCAGAATCAGAGAATTGCCAGAGGGCAACCACACCCCTAAACATCACTTGGAAGCCCTTACCCCATCACCAAAAGCTAGAAGCCTATAAACGTAATGCTACAAAGCAATGTTGTTAATTCGTCACTCAAGAACTCAAGAAATGTAATATTTCTCAAACCCCGGCAGTAAGCCAAGCACTTAGCATCTACTAAAATAATGAACACAGGTAACACTTAATATCAGAGCATTACCATGTTCTCTGTTCCGTTCTACTTCAGTACATACTGCATGATTTTTGATACAACATACATAATAATATTGTGTCAGCTTAAGGTGAAGAACATGATTTGATATATATTTATACTGCCAAAAATAGTTAGAATGGTCTATAACACTCAACGCTCTTTTACTAACCATGCTGAAGATTTTCTTCATTAATTCATGAAGAGCATTTTCTGGAATCCTAGACCTTTGCATTCATTGATTTTGGCTGGCAAGCAAAAAAAACTGGCAAAAATTTTATTGATCCAGCTACAGTACATAGTAAATCTCTGCCATTTACACTGCTTAATAACACTATGAATATTGATGTATACCACCCCAAAATTATAAATGGCCTCATTTGTTCATTCACTCATATTGCAAACAACAGATTAAGGTAAAATTGACATGAATATTTACATCCTCCAAGGGCTTTATATAAATGTCAATTTGCTAAGTTTGATATAAATAAGCTGTGACATAATAACGACAAAAAAGATAATGCCTATCACTGCACCCCAAAGCTTCCTTGTATGCCTCTAACCTTCTTCACAACTACCCACCCCAGGCCTGGGCAATAGCTCTGATCGCTTGTCACGTAAACTACTATGTGAGACAATGAAAGGAGCCACCAGACAGCTGTGTCCCTCACTCGCTTCCTGTACTTACATGAGCCAGACGCCTGTATCACCCACTAGGCTTCCTGCAACAGTGTAAATAGATAACCTAGTCCATTCTATTCCAAGCTCTGTGAATATACAGTATTTTGTCTATTTGTAGTTGGTGTGACATATGGCTTTTTTTTTTTTCAAGTTTCGGCTTCTAACAAATATTCTTGCACACTCACTGCGTTTTCTTTTTCGTTTTGGTGTTTGGGCTACAGCTGTGCTCAGGGATCATAGGGAGCTGGAGATCAACTTGGTGGCCACAGGCAAAAGATGCACCTACCCACTGTACCCTATAGCCTTCTGTCACTGTGACTTTACTTCTGAAATACCCACGGACTACAGGGGTAGGGTTGGAGTATACGTTTAAGAAGACCACACTGGCATTGCGCATGGGTGGCTGAAGCAAGAGAAATTCTCTTGTGGTTGGGTGGAGTATTTTATATAAATGTCAATTAGTTAAATTTGTTGTTCAATTCTTCCTTGCATCCCACCCTTCTCCATCTTAGTCTGCCAGAAAGAATATTTCTTCTGAGGCTGTCTTTCTCCATCAAAACCATCCGAGGCAGTACCAACCAACACTAGCTAAAAACAGCCAAAGAGGGAATCCCACTAGCCAGTGAGCCTGCCCTGCCTCCTCCAGGCTTACAGCCCTCTCCCACTGCTCCGAAAGTGAACACCATCTGTTGTACTAGCTCTTCTGCCCAGGGCAGCCCAGCCATGAGGGAGGCTGCCAGCTCCATCTATTCCGATTATACGAGTACCCATCACATTTCATGCTTAACACTACGCCAATACTAAATAAATGAATGAGCCTCCCAGAGGAAATCTGCTTAAACGTGGGAGCACCATTCGGCCTAGTAGTGAAGCTTCACTTTGGAAGTGGGTCGAGAGAAGACAGAGGAGTTAAAGCACAGGCATGGTCCCTGGAGCACTGTCAGGAATGGTATCTGAGCAAAGTGCTAGAAGGAACCCCTGAGGCACCACTGTACACACACACACACACACACACACACACACACACTCATCGAAGTATGGCCTAATTCCCCCTAACCGTGAGCCCCCACAGGAGATGAGGTATGATGGCTAGGGAGATCACTCAAATGACTCAAACATGCTCTGCCATCAGAAGGCCTAGTTCAATCTGGAACTAAGGTACCTCTCCCCAAGTACCGGGGTGGAGTTGGGAACAATATGGACACACACACAAGGACATGGGAGGGACCCAGTACACAGAGCAGGTTTAGCCTAAAATAATGGGGGTGAGGAGTTTGAGGAGTGAACTTAAAATCTACTACCATTTATAGTATTGTGGGGGGGGGAAGGACTTTACAAATGTTGAAGTTAAACAGTTTTCCAAGAAAACCCACTAAGAATTTTGAGGATTATCAACAAAGGATTAAATAATATAAATTAGGTTTCTTAAAACTACAAAACAGTATTAGCCTATAAAACAATGTCTAGAAAACATTTGTTAATGGGAAAATGTCTTAAAGGATGTGTACTAAAAGGCTTAAGTTGTTTAGCCCCAATTGATAGAGAATTTTAATGCCTATTCTTATTTTCTGTTGCCAGTCGTGCATTGAAAGTATGGACAGTCATTCAGTTCTACAGTTCAAAAGAGACATCCACGACATTGGCAACTATCACCTGATCTGCACTGTTGTCTGTCTTCTATGAGCTTTTCACCCAAGTCATCCTGAACAGGGCTGGCAAAAACATTAGATGAAGGCAACCATGTGAGCAAGCTGGCTTCTGAAAAGGATTCAGCACAATTAATTGACCATATCCATAAGATAACCAAGCTCATTGAAGTTTGTAGGGAGATCAAGATGCTGCTCTGTCTAACGTTCATTGATTTAAAGAAATCCTTTTGATTCTGTTGAGACAAAAATGGTCATTGAAGCCCTAGTCAAACAGGCGTTGAAACAAAAATACATCAAGATCTTTCAGGGGCTGTATTGCGGTTCACCACCAGGATCTCACCATTCTACAAGGAAGTGATCACTGATGTCAAAAGAGGGGTTTGGCAGGGTGACACCATTTCACCAAAACTCTTCAGCACCACCCTTGAGAACATCATGTGACAATTAGAATGGGAAGGAATGGGAATGAAGATAGATGGTCGCAACTACACCACCTCCACTTTGCTTATGACATCGTTCTAACAACACCAAACATTAGCCGCGGCACAAATGCTGGCTGCTGACTTCGACCGAGAATGTGGAAAGATAGGTCTACAGCTGAATCTCAACAGTGTTCATGAAAACGAACTAGTTCCAGAGGCCCTATTCACTCTCAATAGAACAAACATCTCTGAATGCAGCAGTTATTGTACCTAGGTCAAGAACTCAACATGATGAACGACCTAGGAACTTGAGCTGCACAGGAGGAAAAGAGCAGTCGGATCACCTTCAAGAGCAATCAAAGAAATAGCTAAAATGGAGATTCCACCATTCTCCCTGCATTAACATACGCCTCAGAGACCTGGACCCTACGAAAGCAGGATGAGAATGCTATTTGAGTTTCCCAAAGAGGAATCGAAAAGCTATGCTAGAATATCATGCCTCACTCAAGTGAGAGAAGGAATCTGGAGTTCGGACCTCTGTCGACGTCCCAGAGTCAGGGATGCTATCTCGTTTGCCAAGGCATCGAAAAATCAGATATGATGGACATGTATGCGATTTGGAGACAATCACTGGACTAGAGTCGTTAACGACTGGATCCCACGGGATGTCAGAAGATGACAAGGCCACCCACCTGCAGATGGTCAGACTTCTTCGTCAAGATCCTGAATGAATGGTTTGAGGCTCTTTGTATTCCTGGAGCAAGCAGATGCCATTGGGCTACACTGGCACGTGACAGGACAAATGGAAATGCTGGTGACTGATCAAGCAAACTGATGAATAACAGGATGTCAAGTGACCAAGTGATTCTCATTTTCATCTTTCTATGTACATACATATAGTTCATTTTGCTAGGATGAAGACTGTTTCATTGATTCTTTATGTTGTATTTTTTTGTTTAAAGGAAATGTCTGTTTCTAAATGAAATTATAAATTGTAATATTTATCTTTATATTTATATCTTTATATTATATTTATGTTCTGTAAATAAAATTAAAACCGGAGATTCTTATTGTCTCAACAGGAAAATGTCACACATTCTTCATAAATGTAACTTATTAGTTATAAGCCTGCCAGTCACTAATGAGAACAGGAGGCTCAAAACAACTGCTTTGGTCACCAAATGATAGGCAGTTAAGATGCTGGGCACTTTACTTGCATGTGGACACATCATGTTTCCTAGATTCTAAAGAAGCCTGTTACTATCTCAAAACAATGCCAAGATCTCATGTCTGAAGAGACCAAGAGTCCTCTGACAGGAATAATCTCTCTACAAGTCTTATACAATGCATGACCACGTAGATCTAAGTGTTTGACTCTGTACTTCAAATTCTTCTAGCTCTCCTCGGATGACAAACTTCATTAAGCAAGTTTTTGTTTACAAAAGTCACAAGGAGCGCCCAAATGTGGCTGGGGAAGCTGGAACTCGGCTCTCTCCAGGCTCAGCTGACCATGGGGCTCCCAGGAGGACAGATGGGTTTTGGGAGGGCCCCATCACCTCTGGGGGGTCCGGAAGCAGCCGGATGAGACCCGCCCACCACACTGGCTGCCACCTTCGCTGTCCGGATGCTGGGATGCTACCTCAAGACCAGATTAAAAGAGCAAAATGAGTTAGAGCCCAGGTAGGCAGCTCCCAGAAATGGGAATCACTGGGAATCCGTCCAGATGAAGCCAGGGATCGCCCTTCCCTCCATTTTGTCAACCCTGTTGGCCCGCCCAGGAGCTGCCCTGGGGAGACCAGCCATAGCATTCGGGTGGGGTGGGGGGGTGGGGCGCCGCCTCCAGATGCAGCTGGGGAAGCTGGAACTCAGCTCTCCCCAGGTTCAGCTGACCATGGGGCTCCCAGGAAGACAGATGGGTTTTGGGTGGGAGGGGCCCATCACCTCTGGGGGGGTCCCGGAAGCAGCCGGATTGAGACTCGCCCACCACACTAGCTGCCACTTCACTGTCCAGATGCTGACCATGCGGCCACAGGTCCATCAAACTAGTGGAAACAGTTATGTCCTTTAATGTACTGCATTCTACGCTGTGTAGGAAAGTTAAGCGGGGGAGAGATAGAGAGAAGAGAAAAGACACACAGAACCCCGCCAAGTAGTTGAGGTATGGGAGGGGGAGGGAGGTGGGGACATTGGTGATGGAGATGGGTTCAGGTGGAGGGATGGGTGTTGGAACACTGTGGAACCATAACTCTAATGAGCATCTTGCAATTGTAAGTCTAAAAGTGGTGTAATAAAATTTTTTGGGGAAGTCACAAGGAGCTGTGGCAACCTTACAGAAAAGTGGATCGGAAGGGCCCTATGGACAATGGTGAAGGGACGCTGGCATTTTGGTGAAGCTCATGGTGTGGTTAACATGGCAGCCTGAAACTATATAAAAGGCATACTCTTCTCAATATGACTGAAACTATATAAAAGGCATACTCTTCTCAATATGACTGTAACTATATGAAACACATACTCTTCTCAATATGACTGTAACTATATGAAACACATACTCTTCTCAATATGACTGCAACTATATAAAAGGCATCATGATCACGATCTTCCCGTTGATCATCTATTTGCTAGAGCGGGCAAGAGTAATATCTCCACATGTCCTGTCTCATGCCAGTAGAGCCAGGGGCACGGCTTGCTACAGGAACATAAAGAGCCTCAAACCATTATATTAGGTCATGGGAATGACCTAATATAATTGTTACTGGAATTTGGCATATCATATACAACACGAGAAGCTTGCCAGGCTTGCCGAGCGGAGGTAAACTCTTTAAACACCTCCAAATAAAAGCATTGATTGATGAGCACACGCCGCTTCGGCGCGAGCCGGCTGTGATGGGCTGGTCTGCTGGGTGGAGTTCTGACGAGAGGGAAGTCCAAAAGTGGAAAATGGCGGCGCCCATGGAGTGAGGAGGGGTGGTCTGGCTTGTTGTGAGGCTCTGCCGAGGTGGTGGGCCAGGGCTAGAACCCGCCATGCTTCCCGACTGCCTCATGAATACTCTTCTCAATATGACTGAAACTATGTAAAAGGCATACTCTTCTCAATGAGTTCAACAATTCTTTTTAAAGCCATGACAGATCAACAGGAAAAATTAGTACTATCTAATTTCATGCTTTTCCTTGGTGATCAGGTCATAGAACCAAGTGGCTGTTAAGAAAACATTTCAGTTTCCCTATTCTCGTCATCACACAGGTGCATCTGAGCCACGTAATAGCAGAGCACTGCGGCTTTGTCTCTGAAGATCACAGCAGAGGATTCTTGCTTGCAGGAACTTACTGTCAGTGAAGGAAGCCATATGCACATGAAAAGCAAGAACTGAAAGTCTATCAATACATTTAGTGAGTAAATCTCACCCAGTGAGACAGAAGTTAAAGTGACATGGCACATGAGCCTGTGATGCAACGTTCGGAAGGGGAAAGAAATGAAGATCCCCCAAATAACAAAGGAACAACATCGAATGAACTTGTGGCGACCAATCATTATCCGAGCAGCCGTGACGTACCGGCAGTGTCTCAGGACACAGATGTGCCTGGCACTGTGCCTCGAGGATCGTAGATGTTTATTTTATCAGACACAAGGGGAAACACATTTCTCAGTCAAAGACATGGCATGTCTCATCGAAACTCAAGACACGACACGCCTGACAACACTATCCCAAAGGGACACTAATGGATCTGTGGATGTCCCTCCAACTTCATTTTTACCTTAACAGGACCATAGGAATAAATGCTAGAAGAAGCCATCCTGTACTCTGAGAACAGTCCTTGCTCAGCCAACAGCTTGCACTCCTGCTCAGCTCAGTTACCATTGTGGATAAAACTAAACCGCCAAGGCCCATCGGGAAAGCCAGTCCTATTGCAGCAAGAGACATCTGAATAAATTCCGCAATTAATAAATTCTAATTTGGTAAGTCAAGTCACATGCTGGTCTTGAGTTTTCCTGGCCAGCAAGTGCTTTGAATTACGAAGGTGCTACCTTCAACAAAGAAGTATCATAGGTAATCTAGGCATGAAAATAAAAACTAAGAAACAAACAATTTCAAAATGCAGAAGAGAAGAATGACACGAGCCCCTTGTGTTTAAACATCAGAGTTCAAAGAAGGCTGGACATTTTTATGTGGTTTGTTTATGAAACTGGTCGCTGAGACACGAATCATTTCTAGCTGCTCTGAGTTGACCTCCCAAAGATCCTCTTAAATTCAGTGGGAGTAAAAACAGGTAATTTTCCATTTTCCAATGATTCATAAAATATTCACTTAGTCTCTCCTTTGAAGTATTCTACTGAGCAAGAGCCCATGCGGGCTACTTCTCAGAATCATCTGCCTTCTGCAAGCTTCCTCTCATCTTACACCACATTCCTTCAAGTACAAGCGATGTTCCAGTCATTCTTTGAAAGATACATGCACAAGGGTCACAGATACAAGACCGTGGTAGACTTTATCAAGGTTCCCGCACAGTTTAATAATTTCTTGACTTGCTTTACAAAACTATGGAGTAACATTGTGTCATTCTTACGAGATAGTAAGTGTTTGACTATCAACATCTCTGGTGATGACAGACACCCAGAAAGAGGGGATCAGTATGTCCAATCACAGCCATACTAATATAGTTGCCCCAACATCAGTGACATTCTATAACGATGAACACTCCTGATAAAAAGAGATTGCTTCACAAGAGGCAATCAGATGAAGGGAGAAAAATTAAAAAACACTAAAATCAAGATAGATTGAAAACAAACCACAGAAAACATTCGGGACTACAGCTACAAATATGGAGTGACCAACACGCCTATTAGAAACCATTATTCACATTTCAACTCATAAAACCTATGTGTATTAAGTTCAACTCCAAAAATTGAACACTTTAAAATATACTTCAAAAAGGAATAGAAAACACAGCAGTTTGTGTATCTAAGTTCCTGAGAAGATCTCTATACCTTCAACTTAGAATATTTTTTGAGCAATAGCACAGCAGGTAGGGCATTTGCTTGCATGTGGCAGATCCAGGTTCAATCCCCAGCATTCCATGTGTTCCCAAGCACAGACAGGAATAATCTTGAGTGCAAAACCAGGAGTAACCCCTGAGAACCATCAGTGTGACTCAAGACGAAAAAAAAAATTGTTAATAGCACAGTATCAAAATCCTATATCCTAATTCCTTCAAATCTTTTACAAGTTAGATATGTACAAGGGTATTTAAAAAGTCAAGGAATGTACCCCAAATATTAAGAGGGGAAGAGGAGAGGATCACATACAGAGAATCTCATTATATGTATTAATATAATTTGGCATTTGTGTTTGGGAGGGGAGGGTGGGCACACCTGTGCGAGTCAGGGCTCATTCCTGATGGGGTTTGGAAAAGCATACGTGGTGCAGGGGTCCAAAATGTGCCAGCTGTGTTTTTCCCTACCCACTGTACTCTTGTCTCCAACGCAGCATTTGTTTTTATAAATTGTCACTGTTTTCTTTGAAAGATGTGTACAAATCCTTTGTGTGTCTCCCTTCTTAAACCATAAGCCCTGCCTATCCACTCTGTCCTTAAAAATTCCTCCTTTGAACTCATAGGGCCAGCAAATACCTAAAACTGCTAAAAGACTTCAAAGAAATTGACAGCAACACAATTGTAGTTGGAGACTTTATCACTGCTCTATCAACTCTTGATAACATCGACAAGACTGAAACTCACCAAGAAAATATTGGCCCTAAGGGAAGAAATGGAAGAGGGCACTTAGATATATACAGGGCATTTCATCCCAAAAAAGCCAAATACACATTTTCTACCAGTGCACATGGAAGATTCTAAGATACATCACATGTTGAGCCACAAAACATACCTCCATAAATTTAAGAAGACAGAATTTGTGTTGACTATTTTTTCAGACGACAATGTACTGACAATCAAACTTAATCACAAACAAAAACAGAGTCATACCAAGCATATGGAATATAAACAGCTCACTGCTGAACAACCAGCAGGTCATAAAAGAAATCAAAGAGGAAATCCAAATATTCCTGGAAACAAATTAGACTGAAGACACGAATGACCAGAACTTGTGGGATACAGCGAAAGGAATGTTAAGAGGAAAGTTCATAGCTCTTCAAGGATCATCAGAAAAGAAGAAAAGTACATCATAAACAGTCTGACTTCACGGCTTAAGATCTTAGAAAGCAATGGAGCCCAACCCAGGCAGAAAAAAAAGAAATAATAAAACTTTGAGCATAAATCAATGAGATGGAATACTAAAAAACAATCCAAAAGATCAACAAAACCAAGAGCTAGTTCTTTGAAAAAAATAAACAAGATTGACAAACCACTTGCAAGACTCACAAGGGAAAGAGAGAACCCAAATACAAAGAATCAGAAATGAAAAAGGGGACATCAAAACAGAAACCATAGAAATTCAAAAGATCAGAGATTATTTGTCTGCCAGGAACAAGAGAACCTAGAAGAAATGGACAAATTCCTGAATTCCTATAGCCTCCCAAGGCTGCAACAAGAAGATTTGGAATACCTGAACAAAACTATCACCAATGAGAAGATGGAATCAGTAAAAAAAGCCTGCCCAAACACAAAAGCCCAGGTCCAGATGGATTCACAACTAAATTCTATCAAACCTTTAAAGATAACCTACTTCCAGTCCTTTTCAAGCTCTTCCAGGAAATTAGAAAAAACAGAAACAATCCAAAATAGCTTCTATGGTGAGGCACATATCACTCTGATACCCAAATTAGACAGAGTCATCACGAAAAAGGAAAACCACAGACTAACTCTCTGATGAACAACGATGCTGAGATTTCAGTAAAATACTAGCAAATAGAATCCAAAGAGTCATCAAAAGATTATACGCCATGACCAAGTAGCATTCATCCCTGGAATGTAAGGATGGTTCATCATCCACAAGTTAATCAACATAATAGATCATATCAATAAGAGGGAGGAAAAGCATATAATCATACCAACAGATGCAGAGAAAGCATTTGACAAGATTCAACACCCATTAATGATAAAAACTCTCTGTAAAATAGGAATTGAAGGAACTTTCCTCAATATAGTCAAAGCCATCTACTACAAGCCCACAGCAAGCATCATTCTCAATGGGGAAAACTGAAAGTCTTCCCCAAGATTGGGGACAAGACAAGGTTGCCCACTCTCACCACTTCTATTCAATATAGTACTGGAAGTACTTGCATAGCAATCAGGGAAGAAAAGTCAGTAAGGGCATCTAGATAGGAAAGGAAGAAGTTAAGTTGTCGCTATTTGCAGATGACATATTATACTAGAGAACCCTAAACACTGTACCAAAAAGCTCCTAGAAACAATACAAAGCTCCTATAGTAGAGTGGCAGAAAACAAAATCAATACCCACGCTCAATGGCTTTCTTATATGCAAATAACAAAAGAGAAGAAATGGATATAAAAAAAAAAACCCAATCACAATTGCACCACAGAAAATCAAATACCGAGGAATCAGTTTGACTAAGAATGTAAAGGATCTCAACAAAGAAAACTATGAAATGTTGCTTCAAGAAATGAAAGAGGACCTGAGGAAATGGAGACACATTCCCTGCTCATAGATTGGGAAAATGAACATTATCAAAATGGTAATACTACCTAGAGCTTTATACAGATTCAATACTGTATACATGGGTCCCTATAAGGATACCCATGACATTCTTCAAAGAAATTGACCAAACACTCCTGAAATTTGTATGGAATAATAAAGCCCCACTGTTGCAGTACACTGTTGCCCAGATACTTGTCTGAAGTTATCTCCTGCAGGCCACTTTGTAGATAGGGACAGAAAACATTTTGCATCTGTGACTATGTGGCAGTATATCTTACCATTTATTCTATGTTAGCTGAGAGAAAAAATATTTTCTCTCGTGCAACCAAAATCATCGTGGGACTAGATATAGCTTACCCCACCTTCCACCAGTGCCCATTTCCCACCACCAATGTCCCACATTCCCTCCCCACCCCATAGCCTGTCTCCATGGCAGGTTCTTTATTTCTTTTCTCTCTCCCTCTCTCTCTTTTCCTTCTCTTACATATTGTGGCTTGCAACACATACATTTAGAGGCCATCACGTGCGTTTTTTTAACCTGTACTTAATGCTCGTGTTGACAAGAGGAGCATTAAATGTTGTCCTTGTCAACACGAACATGGCCGTAAACATTGATTCATTTGAATGCCTAACAAACCAAATAGGACGATTACACTTGAAGAGATGTGGCCCACTGCCAGCAATTTCTATCTTCATTGTCTATGCACCAACATCCACATACAAAGGAGATGAAATTGAGAAATTCTGCATGGAAATGCAGGAGTTCTATAAAAAAGATCACACCTTCTACAAGATCATAGTCAGTGATTTTAATGCCAAGATAGGACCGAGAATATCAGCTGAAGAACTCCACATCAGAACCCATGGCTACCTGAGTACGTTAGATCTCTAAGTATAATTGTAATTAAGAAAAATGCTCTATGAAAACAAAGCTAAAGGCATCTTCAAAGATAAAATAACTGCAAATGGATGGACATGGAGCTTATCATGCTGAGTGAAACTGGTAAGAAGGAAAAGGACAGATATAGAATGACTGCATTCATTAATGGGATAAAAATAGATACCAGTGTTGTACTAATTGTGGGCAATGGTAATGCCTAACTACACTCAGCACTGAATATACACAAAGACACTTACATGATAAACCCTAAATGTCTGTAGGGCAAATCACAATGTATGAGAGAAGAGAGAGAGAGAAAGAGGGAGAGAGAAAGGTAAAGAAAAAGTGCCTGCTATAGAGGCAGGCTGTGGGTAGGTGGGATGGAATGTGGGGACATTGGTGGAGGGACTGGTGCTAGAACACTGTATGACTGAGACAAAATTATTAACATCTTTGTAATTGTATCTCTCAGGTGGTATAATTAAAAAAAAATTGAACTCACCAAGAAATAGTCATAGTCATTTGCTTCACATTTCAATCTGAACAAAAGACTGCATCTTAGAACATGCTCAAAAGAGGGAATCTAGCACGCCACAGCCTGCAAGGAGTTACTGAAGGCAATGCTCTTAGAAGCAGAATCCTTTTCAGTTGGCCAAAGGTCTTGCGTTGTGACCACCCCATCCTTGCTTCCCCCACACCCAAATGCTATCTCTGAGAGATCATCGTAGAAAGTGGGGGCCAGAGTGATAGTACAATGGCAGGGCATTCGACTATGTGGCCAACCAGGGTTCAGATGAGGGAAAATCATTTTTTTGGCTTTATTTTTGGGCAACAACCATCAGCACTCATGGCTCAATGCTCAGAGAGCAGCTTCCAGCAGTGGTCAGGAGACAGTGTGGTGTCAACGCTCAAACCCTGTTGTCCTCGACCTCGTCATCAGGTCTCCATCCTTCCTCGCCTGTCTCCAGAGCCAAACTCTAGCCTTAGTGACCACAGGGAACATGCAGCCTACACTTACCTCAAAATATTCAGGTAAGTATAGTATACATGGACAGTGAAGTATAAATGATTTTAAAGACTTTTTGTAAGCACCCTTTGAAATACCAAACTGCAAATTGGACCTTTCCAGGGACCACCAGTCATCTCCTTTGAAAGAAAGCTTTGCGTGCCTTATACGGTTTCCCATTCACATCTTACCACCATCATAAAGATGGTCCTGCTAGGTATTTAATCTGACTGCAGCTCACTGGAAGCTGACTGGCTTTTGGTCTCTACCCAGCTCCTTGTTGGCTATGGCTTCAACATACAGCAGGTGGTCACGTTCCCATTTTCCTCACAACGGCCACCTACTAGATATAAGGCGTGTTTGGTTCTGGGAGCCATATTGCTACAGACGCCACTGAGGATCACGGTGCAAATGTGCGCACCCAGGTTTACTACTGGCAGTTGCTGTTAATCAAGAGACTTGTCAAAACCCACTCCTAGTTTTGAGAGATTCACTAGTGTTTGCCTTGAGTGTAATTCTGCTGGGTACCCCTAAGTGTAGAATTAAACTCTTTACTCGGGTCCTAGGAATGAGGGTTTGTTCATCAAGGTGCTCAGAATATTCCCAGTTAGATCACAGGAAGACCAAGACTGACGGAACATAAACGGGAAGCAGATGAATCCCACAGTTTGTAATTATCTGTGGCGCTCAGACAATGCCGGGGAGTAGGGAGAGCAGGTTAGCATGGGCACGCCAAGTGTGTCAACTGACGATGTCTCATGCTGAAAGAACTTAAGCACGACTTTAAGCTCCATCCACAACTGCTACACACCTAAAAGAATGAGCCAAACTGAGAAGTTTTAGGCTCTGAAATTACTCAAATTATTATCATCAAGTCTGTTTACAGATACAAAAAACTCAACTTCACTATTAAGAAATTTCCTTGAAGTCACCTAAGAACGTGGCAAAGGGTCTCGGGCACTTGGTGGTGGGAGGGTGCAGTTAACGAGGGACACGCAAAACCACAAACGAGGACCAGAGAGTCGGTCAGCAGGTAGATCCCGGCCATCACACAGCTGAACAGATCCAATCCTCTGTAGTCCCCAGAGCCCCAGCTGGGATGATCCCGAGGCCAGAGCCAGGAATGAGCCCTGAGCACACCAGATAGGGCCCAACACCCCATCCCCAGTCCCACAAAAATATCTGCTGGTATTTTTTTTGTGCTTTACATCTGCTGCTCTGCATTTATTATTAAAACCGGGCTTAATAACCAATACTTTACCTATCTATCTGCTGCTCTGCATTTATTAAAACTGGGCTTAATAACCAATTTTTTGGTCCTGAGGCCTACCAGGAGTAATCTCCATGGGAAGAGTCAGGACTAAGCCCTGAGCACTGATAGGTGTGCAACCGCCCCAAATAACAACAACAGTATTATAACCATAATAAATTAGGGGGGTCCTTGGTTTCGGTGAGTTGGGGGAGTTTAGAAGTGTTTTATTTGTTTTTAAGCCACACCCTGCAATGCTCAGAGGTTACTCCTGGGTCTGCACTCAGGAATTACAACTGATGGTACTCAGGGGACCATACTGATGCTGAGGATAGAACCTGGACCACTGCATGCAACACAACTGTTCTATTTGTCGCACTACCTTTCCAGTTCCTACACTATAATTTTAACTAAGAAGCCTGAACAACACCACATGTGGCTCATAACAACAACAAAAATCTAGTGCTGTTTCACACCAGCCTGACCTTCCAGATTCCTTTAGTCAGCCTTTTGGTGGGTACTGTTTCAATCCCTGAGTGTGGGTTACTATTCATTTGATTATATTGCTTGCATTGTTAAAGAAAATATAAGACTTAATAATTACTACAGTATATTGCACAGAAATTCACTTCTAACATTCTAGTGTGTTCTATCAGGTATCAATTCGATCCTTAAACTAAGTGTCAAGCATCCAAATCCCACAACAAAGACCTTCCATGTACTGACATATACAAGTAGAAAATATGAAAAGACCTTATCAAAGTCCTGGGTGCTTCTCTCTTCTCTCCTCTCTCCCTCTCCCTCTCCCCCTCCCCTTCTTCCTCTCCCCTCTCCCCCCCATCCCCTCTCTCTCCATCCCATATGGACCCCTGAGCACTGCCAGGAGTAATTCCTGAATGCAGAGCTAGGAGTCACCCCTGAGCATCACTAGATGACCCCAAAAAAATTAGAAAGAAAAAAATTATTTCAGGGGCTAGACTTTCTTTGGGGTGTAAAGTAAACCACAGGCTCACACCCTGTGGTTCTGAGGGCCTGTTTCTGACCCTGTGGAACAGAACCCAAAGGAATGACTCTTAGTGGTATTTGGGGTATCATATGTGGTACTTATGCAGTATGCCACCCGCACGGCACAGCCTGGCAAGCTACCCGTGTCATATTTGATATGCCAGATACCAGTAACAATTATAGACCTCATTCCCATGACCTAATGGAATGGTTTGAGGCTCTTTATGTTCCTGGAGCAAGCAGATGCCTTGGGCTCTACTAGCATGAGACAGGACATATGGAGATGTTACTGGTGCCCGCTCGAGCAAATTGATGATGAACGGGAAGACAGTGATACAGTGAGACAATACAGTAGGTAGAGTGTTTGTCTTACACCACAGTCAACCTGGATCCGATCCTCGGCATCCCATATGTTCCCTGAGCAGGGCTGGGAGTAATTCCTGAGTGCAGAGCCAGAGTCACCCCTGATCATCACCAACTATGACCCCAGCCAAACCCCCCTAAAATTTTATTCCAGGGACCAGAGCTATAGTACAGTGGATTGCACAGCGCTCGCCTTGCACAGGCCTGACCCAGTTTGGATCCCCAGGAGTGGCCCTAGACTGCAGAGCCAGGGGAAATCCCTGAGCACTGTCAGGTATGCACCCCCAGCCAAACACAAATTGAGTTTTTAAAAAGGTGGGGGTTGGGGAGAGAAACACATTTCTGAAGTGACGTTCATGGAACTAAGATCTTGTTCATCTCTAAGATCGTTAAACTTGGACAGGGAAAATCAAAAGTATGAGTTACGATTCTTGAATGTCAGCACACGAGCCATGTTAAAAATATATTCACTTGTGAGAGAGGGATAGCAGACGTGAAGGTACTTGACTTGTACGTGGCTGGCCCTGTTTGGATCCTGCCACTATCCAAAGTGACTCCTGAGCAGAGGACAAGTGAAGCTAGGACAGAGACTACAGATTACAGACTAGGCAAGTCTTTTTACATGACATTCTTGGAAAAGAGGAAATTACAGAGGTGAAAGCAGGTAAGGAGTTGGAAGGTATCTGGACCAAAGGGAATGGGGTGAGGCGGTGAGTGGGTAACGGAACAGCAGACACAGATACACAAGCCTACACATTTGAGTAAATTGCACTAAAGACTCACATTAAAACTAGAGAAATCTAAACAAATGTGTGGTTGGTTTTGAGAATGAGCTTTAGTTTTACAAGAATTTGCCATTAGGGAACACTAGGCAAAGAGCACACAGGATTTCTCTACTGCTTCTGAGAACTGTATATGAACCTACAATTATCTCAATATAAAGCTTAAACAAATTTAAAGAGGAAAAACTTTTAGACATAAATAATGTTATAAACATTAATCAGGAGAATTTTCATGGTAAAACTAAGCAATGAAAATAGAAATTCATGAGCTTTTTTTTTTTTTTTTTTTTTTTTTTTGCTTTTTGGGTCACACCCGGCAATGCTCAGGGGTTACTCCTGGCTCTGCACTCAGGAATCACTCCTGGTGGTGCTCGGGACCATATGGGATGCCGGAGATCGAACCGGGCCGGCATGGGCCGCCACGTGCAAGGCAAACACCGTACCCGCTGGGCTATCGCTCTTGACCGAGCATTTCTATTTCATTTCTCTCCGTACTCTGCCTGTATTTTTATGTTAAAGTCTTACCCAAAGACTGGTTGGTTCCTATTAAGTTTTTTTGCTGCTGAAACAAAATTTATCACAAATATATATCAACATTTTTGCTAGTGTATTTCACTCAATTTGCAATATTGTGACTTGCTCCAACAATGTTTTACCCTGTTATCACCTTAGCTGTACACTTCTTTGACAGCACGGCCAAGACTCACTCCATACTTCTTTTTTTTTATTTTTATTATACCACAGTGAAACATACAATTACAAAGGTGTTCATAATTGGTTCTTGGTAATACAGTATACCAGCACCCATCCCTCCACCAGTGCCCCATTTCCACCACCAATGTACCCCACCCCCTCCTGCCCACCCCCATGCTGCCTTAATAGCAGGTACCCCAGTTTTCCTCTCTTTCTCTCTCTGTCTCTCTCTCTGTCTCTGCATCTCTCTCCCTCTTATTTTACACATTGTGGCTAGCCCTGCAGGTATTTAGAGTTTATCACTTAAGTCTCTTTGTGTATATTCAATGGTGAGTTTTAATCTGCCATTACCATTTCCCACATTTAGTAAAACACTGGTATCTATTTATGTCCTATTAATGAATGCAGTCATTCTATATCTGTCCTTTTCCTTCTGACTAATTTCACTCAGCATGATAGTCTCCATGTCCCTCCATTTGCAGGTAAATTTCATAATTTCATCTTTTCTGACAGCCGCATAGTATTCCATAGTGTAGATGAACCACAGTTTCTTTAGCCAGTCCTCTGTTCTCGGGCATTTAGGTTGTTTCCAGATTCTAGCTATAGTGAATAGCGCAGTCACTCCATACTTCTAACATGATATAGAAAACACCTGCTGGGGCTGGAGCAACAGTTCAGTGGGGAGGGCATTTCCCTTGCAGGTGGCCGACCTGGGCTATGGTCTCCTGAGCACCACCAGGAGTAATTCCTGAGTACAAAGCCAGGAGTAACATTTAGGCATTGCCAGTGGTGAGCCGAAATGCAGAAGAGGGGAGGGAGGGTTGGGGAAGGAGAAGGGAGGGGAGAAGTGGAGGGAAGGGGAGGGAACACACTGCTATAGACCACATTCTGTACTGACAGAATGTCTAATAAGCTATCAGAATGTTTGACTGTTTGATGAGCTAAGAAGTACATCTTTAAACCCTTTTCTTCACAACTTTCATTTAGTTAATATTCATTTATAATACCACCAAGGTAAAATGCAATTTCTTGGAACACAATGTATTTTTAGTCAAATACCCCTAATTCATTGGGTTACTTTAAACATGCCAAAGCCCTGTGCTTATAATGCTTTGTTATAAGCATCAGTAGACGAATGTAAGTGGACTCGAGCATTGCAGGAATCACCAACTTCAGAATATATTCAATACATTCAAACCACAATTCACAATTCCCCAGCCTATAAAAAAACTATCCTAAAACTGGGACTTATTTGTTTGTATTTTAGAACCACCTTGTAATTGTACCTGTCTAGCCACTAATTTGTGCATTTGAATCAAGTCAACAATAAGCTTCTTTTAAATTTTAGGCCATACCTGGCTGTGTTCAGGGCTTACTCCAACTAAGCTCAGTGATCATTCTTGGCAGGCTTGGGGTATCAAGGGAACTAACCCATGACAGACATGTGCAAAGCAATAAAAACCCTCTCTATTATCTCTCCAGTTCCTTAAGTTTTTGCATGATCATGTAAAGAGCTGCAGAGCTCAGAAGGCTTTGCGTAGCCGTATGTATCAGCTGAAAGCAAGGAATGACATAATGTTTGTGTGTGTGTGTGTGTGTGTGGGGGGAATGATGAGATTTGAGGTTGGGAAATAAACTCGAATAATGAAAATAGTATCTTTCAAATAGACCTAAAATATGTAAAATGTTAGGTCATTAATCTGGGCTCCCAAAGCTCCAGATTAAACTCCCAGAGCACTTTTCAGTTTCTATAAATACAAAGAAAAGACTGAATATTGATCCTGGTGGTTCACATGTTAACTTTAAAACAGTTAAGTGCCTGGGCACTGACTTCCTAGAGCCTCAGTTTCTTTATAAATATGAAGGTATGGGACCAGAGCAACAGTCCAGCAGGTAGGGCGTTTGCCTTGCACACGGGGAGCTTGGATTCAGTCCCTCGCATCCCATATGGTCACCCAAGCACGGCCAGGTATAATTTCTGAGTGCAGAGCCATAAGAAACCTCTGAACATTGGTGGGTGCGATCCAACCCCACAAGTAATAAAAATAATCACTTGTATCACTTGTCTTCCCGTTCACTGATTTGCTCGAGCGGTAACATCTCCATTATGTCCTGTTCACATGTTAGTATAGCTCAAGGGCCTCGCTCCCTCCAGGAACATGAAGAGCCTCAAACCACTCCCTTCAGGTCATGGGAATGAGGTCTATTATTATTACTGGTTTAGGCATATCAAATACTACATGGGTAGCTTGCCAGGCTCTTCAATAACAACAACAACCAAAAAACTGCATGAAGGTATGAAGAACCTGTAGATTCCACACAATTCGGAAGGACCCAGAAAGGCAAAACTTTGGGTAAAAGCATACTGAGGACGAGGATTATTAGCTGAAAAGATATCACTTTACCATCTGAATCTCGCAGCAAGCCACTGAAATACATGGGTTTCATTACGTGTGTTTACAAATGCATTGGTTTTTCCTAATCAGAGTTTCCTAAGGTGGGCTAGTTACTACATCCTGCCTGGAGGGAGTTGATGGAGGGCATAAGTCTTCATACAAATGGATGGAAGGATATTTCTATTTACTTATTCACTTAAAGTAGGAGATTTCCAGTGGGCACTGAGTGATTTCCCCACCCCAAGTTAAGTAAGGGAACCTCTGATTTAAACTGCCTATGTTTACTCATGATCATTCTGAATGATGGCCCAAGTCACAGTTTAGAGAATCCAGGATAGTGGCCTGTACAAAACAAGGCAAAATGGCTCTAATCATAAAGTCTGTTCATCAGACACCCTTATCAAAACTGTCATTCAATCTATTTGCATCTGCCTCCCCTGCTGAAGAACCACTTGATAGGACAGTGTTCAACAGACAAACTCCGTAGTCTGAGAGATAGCAAAAGGCACTTGTCTAGCCTGAGGTGAACTCAGGTTAGATCTTAGCATCCCGTTTGGTCCCCAGAGCCAGGAGTAATTACTGAGTGCAGAGTCAGGAGTAACCCTGAGCATCACTGGGTATGGCTCCAAAACAAAAACAAAAACAAAACCATCCTATAATCACTCTGGAACCAGGCTGCTTGGTTTGGAATCCCACTAAGATTACTTTCATTAGCTAAGTGATCCTAGTCAACCTATGGGCTAACTGAAACCTTGGTTTCTCATCTGTGAAATGGAAGATACAGCAATGCCTGCCTCACCGTAGTGGCACAATTAACTAAATACACATTACTTCACTTGTATCACTTGTCTTCCCGTTGTTCATCGATTTGCTCGAGTGGGCACCAGTAACATCTCCATACACATCACATTTTCAAAAAGTGCCCAGCATACATTAAAAAAATTATGGACATGTTTATAAACGAAAGAAATAGAAGTAGAAGTCTCATTTGCTGTTTTAATATCATACTTTTGTAGGTACTTAGGATGAACATTAAAGAGTGAAGTAATTTAAATACTAAAACTGCACAGTTCATTTACCAACTAAGAAAAAGTTTGAAGTTAACACAAATAAAACTTCATTTCAGAAATAGCTGGAACTGATGACTGGATAAAGAAATTGTGGTACATCTATAAAGGAATACTACGCAGCGGTTAGGAAAACGAAGTTATGAAATTTGCCTATAAACGGATGGACATAAAGAGGATCATGCTGAGTGAAATTAGCCAGAGGGAAAAGAACAGATATAGAATGACTGCATTTATTTTCCCCAGAGGGAAAAGAACAGATATAGAATGACTGCATTTATTTTTTTTAAAAAAATAGCATAATACCAATATTCAAGGTCAGACAAAACATGGATCAGGAGGTGTTGTCAGTGAGTGGATCCTACTGCAAATGTGTAGGAATCAAAGGTTAGGCAATACAGAGAAAGGAACAGTGTACTAATAAATACTGTAAATGATAATACCAGTGTAGAACTGAGCATTGAAAGTAGGCAAAAAGGATATACAGTATGATAACCTCTAACTATATGTATTGCAATCCGCAATGTGTGAAAGGGAGAGGGAGGGAGGGAGGGGGGGGGAATTGCCTGCCACAGATGCAGGCTGGGGGAGGGGGAAATCATGGGACATTGGTGGAGGGAAACGAGCACTGGGTGCTGAAATACTGCATGACTGAAACCCAAATATGAACACTTTTGTAACTGTATATCTCATGGTGGTATAATAAAAAAATTAAAAAATATTCCTAAACAACCACCCCCCAAAAGACAGGAAAATAAAGGAAAAAAACTGGAAAACTGTATACAACTTAAGACAAATATTTCATTATCAAGTTAATTTCCAAAATAAAAACACTATGATACCCTCTCCACTCTCCTTTTCTAGGACTTAAAATTCTTTCTCAAGGCTTAACATGTGAATGTTTTTGGGGGGTGAAGCAAAAGTACAACAGGTGGGGTATATGTCTTGCACAGGCAAGCCCAGTTTGATCCCCAGAACCGAACATGGTCCCCGTGCACCATAGTCACTGGGGGAGTCATTCCTAAGTGCAGAGCCAGGAGTGACCCTGAAGCATCGCTGGGTGTGGTATGCATTTGTAAGGTGACTGTGTAAAGAGCAGGGACTAAGCAGTACATTTTCAGAAACTGGTCCACAATTTTCCATTTGGTGAATTTCAAACCGTTCCAGTGATTTCCTTATCTGCTCATCTCTCATGGAGGAAGAATTCTCAAGACCATCAAACCTGGGACCCTGCTGGGACTTCTTTGGATAAACAAGATTGGGCCTGTCACCCGTCTCCAGGGAACCCGATATGCCAGTGTTTCTCAGGCCAGACAGAACACAGGCAAACAGCACCGCCAAGACTTTCGCAAAGCCTGAGTGCCTGTGCTCCAATATGACCAAATAAAGATACGACCAATGTCCCAGATAGGCTGTTCCTCTCTGCCAAAACATCAACCTTCCAAATGGCCACACTGAAGCTATTCACTAGAGGAAACTTTAATGGGAGCATAAAATAATTATTACAAACATTCTAAATACAGTAAGTTATAAACCGTCACCAGAAATCCAAAACGCAGCATATTTAATTATAGTCACGACTCACAGCAAGCTTAATGCCACACAATACATACTTTTACTGCTAACTAAACTTTCGTCATAGGTGCTATGAGCCCAGCTGAGGTAGAAATGAGGTAGTATATGTGGTACCAGGGATCAGGCAAAGCCCTGTTCCCACTCTCAGCTCTTCCTTGGCATTTCTGTTTCTTTCTTTCTTTCAATAAAAACTATTTTTTAGAAAAGAGAAAAAGAATGGATCCTGAGTTGGGGCGACAGTATTGAGGATAGGTATAACTATCAGCCACATACCACACACACACACACACACACACACACACACACACACACACACACACGGTTTTGAGAATGTCATAACATATCCCTGGGTCCCCAAATCACTGCTTTCTGACATCACAATCAGTGTTAACATATATCAGTTTCTTCCAAAAGCATGAAAACAAAACTCCCAATGTCTGGCCTTCCAAAGCTCTGGAATGAAACTTTCCTTCCCTTCTGTCCTTTTTCTTGCCTGGGCTCTAATGGGTCCATCTTAACAATACATCTTACTTATTTTGGGATGCTGTTGGGGCAGTGCTCCTGGGGCCCTTGGCTCAGTGCTCAGTGGGGATCCAATAAGGACCAGTCACAAGGCCTGAACTCTGGTACTATCTCTGTAGCCCCTATTTCTGCCTAAAAGTCTTTTATAATTTCTCTTCATCTGTGTAAACAGCTCACTTTTGAACACTTTTCTGACAGCTTCAGCGTTCTCTTTCCATCTTAAGCTGCACTCAGCTGTTTCACCCTGTTGTTTTTTTTTTCCGATCAAAATATAATTTCCTTGAAAGCAGGGGCCAGAACAATAGTACAGTGGGTAAGGAGAGTGCCTTACACTGTCAACCCAAGTTTGATCTCTGGTACCACATATACTTGTCCCTCTATACTGTGAGTGACTCCTGAGCACTGATTCAGGAGTAAGCCCTGAGCACAGCCAACTGACCCAAATACAAAAATAAGAGAAAAATAGTCCTTGAAATTTAGGGTACCACCTTATTTGCTTATGAGTCATCTTAAATTAGTGGTCTAAATTTTCTCTGCTCAGGTATCTATGTTGTCACATACAGAAAGCTGTTACCTGTTTAGCACTCAAATTATTGCATAGAAATGGTCCTGGTCTGGGGCCGGAACCATAGCACAGCAGATAGGGCATTTGCCTTGCATGCGGCTGGGTCTGATCCCCGCATCCAGTATGGTCCCTCTAGCATCTCCAGGAGTAACTCGGAGTGCAGAGCC
Source organism: Cryptotis parvus (assembly GCA_021461705.1). NCBI lineage: Eukaryota > Metazoa > Chordata > Mammalia > Eulipotyphla > Soricidae > Cryptotis > Cryptotis parvus. The sequence continues at coordinate 24,018 of JAJIBD010032419.1, forward strand.
AGGAGTAACTCCTGAGCTTTCCAAGGCATGACACAAATATGAAGAAGGAAAAAAAAAAGGTCCCTGTCTCATTATACTAGAAAAATGTTCCTATAACTAGCTGTCCAGCAAAAAGAGATATACGAGGGTGAAGATGCTTGCCTTGCAGGAGGGTGATGTGGGTGGGGCAGTAACCGTACAGGGAACTCCTGAACACTGGCAGCAGTGAGACCCTAGCACAGAGCCAGGAGTCAGCACTGAGCACTGCCTGGACTTTGCCCCACCACCAGAGGAATTTATAGTCCTGCAACCAACAGGAATCAGCATCAAAAGCCAGACACTTGAGCCCCAGGCA
>JAJIBD010032420.1:0-10505 GCA_021461705.1 Cryptotis parvus
CCTGGACCACTGCATTGCAACCTGACTGTTCTATTTGTGCACTACCTTTCCAGTTCCTGCACTATATAATTTTAACTAAGAAGCCTGAACAACACCACATGTGGCTCACTAACAGCAACAAAAATCTGTGCTGTTTCACACCAGCCCCTGACCTTCCAGATTCCTTTAGTCATTTTGGTGGAGTACTGTCTTTCAATCCCTGAGTGTGGAGTTACTATTCATTTGATGATTATATTACTTGCATTGTTAAAGAAAATATAAGACTTAATAATTACTACAGTATGTTGCGACAGAATTCACTTCTAACATTCTAGTGTGTTCTATCAGGTATCAATTTGATCCTTAAACTAAGTGTCAAGTGTACAAATCACAACAAAGACCTTCCATGTACTGACATATACAAGTAAGAAAATAATGAAAGACCTTGTATCAAAGTCCTGGAGTGGCAGCTACTCTCTTCTCTCCTCTTCCTCTCCTCTCCCCCTCCCTTCTTCCTCTCTCCCCCCCATCCCCTCTCTCTCCATCCCATATGGACCCCTGAGCACTGGGAGTAATTCCTGAATGCAGGGCTAGGAGTCACCCTGAGCATCACTAGATGACCCCCAAAAAAATTAGAAAAGAAAAAAAAAATTATTTCAGGAAATAGACTTTCTTTGGTGTAAAGTAAACCACAGGCTCACACCCTGTGGTTCTGAGAAACCTGTTTCTGACCCTGTGGAACCATAGCCCAAGGAATAGAAGCTCTTAGTGGTATTTAGAGGGTATCATATGTGATAACATGCAGTATGCCACACCCGCGCGGCACAGCCTGACAGCTACCCGATGTCATATTGTTTATGCCAGATACCGAGTAAAAATTATAGACCTCATTCCCATGACCTAATGGAATGGTTGAGGCTCTTTATGTTCCTGGAGCAAGCAGATGCCTTAGGCTCTCTACTAGCATGAGACAGGACATATGGAGATGTTACTGGTGCTTCAGGCAAATTGATGATGAGCGGAAGACAGTGAGACAGTGAGACAATACGATGGGTAGAGTGTTTGTCTTACACCACAGTCAACCTGGGACTGCGTCTCGGCATCCCCATATCATTCCCCTGAGCAGGGCTGGGAGTAATTCCTGAGTGCAGAGCCAGAGCCCCTGATGATCATCACAACTATGACCCCAGCCAAACCGCCAAAAATTTTATTCCAGGACCAGAGCTATATGGTGAGTGGATTGCTGGCTCGCCTTGCACACAGGACTGACCCAGTTTGGATCCCAGGGGGTGGCCCTAGACTGCCAGAGCCGAAATCCTGAGGCACTGTCAGGTATGCACCTAATAAACACAAATTGAGTTTTTAAAAGGTGATTGGGGGTTGGGGAGAAACACATTTCTGAAGTGGACGTTCATGGAACTAAGATCTTGTTCATCTCTAAGATTACGTTAACTTGGACAGGGGAAAACAAAAAAAGAGTATGAGATTCACGATTCTTACGAGATGTCTGCGCACGAGCCATGTTAAAAATATGTTCACTTGTGAGAGAGGGATAGCAGACGTGAAGGTACTTGGCTTGTACGTGGCTGGCCCTATTTTGGATCCTGCCACTATCTCAAAAGTGACTCTGAGCAGAGGACAAGTGTGGCCTGGACAGAGACTACAGTTTGCAGACTAGGCGAGTCTTTTTACATGACATTCTTGGAAAGGAAATTACAGAGGTGAAAGCAGGTAAGGAGTTGGAAGGAAATTATCTGGCACAAAGGAGATGGGGTGAGGCGGTGAGTGGGTAAGCGGAACCAGCCAGACACAGATACACAAGCCTACACATTTGAGTAAAAAATTGCACTAAAGACTCACATTAAAACTAGAGAAATCTAAACAAATGTGGTTGGTTTGAGAATGAGCTTTTAGTTTTACAAAATTTGCCATTATAGGGAACACTAGCGATAAAGAGCACACAGGATTTCTCTACTGCTTCTGAGAACTGTATATGAACCTGAATTATCTCAATATAAAGCTTAAACAAATTTAAAGAGGAAAAACTTTTAGACATAAATAATGTTATAAACATTAATCAGGAGAATTTTCATGTAAGTACCAAAACTATGGCAATGAAAATAGAAATTCATGAACTTTTTTTTTTTTTTTTTTTTTTGCTTTTTGGGTCACACCGGCAATGCTCAGGGAGTTACTCTGGCTCTGCACTCAGGAATCACTCCTAGTGGTGAGTGGTGCTTTCGAGAGGGGACCATATGGGATGCTTGAGTCGAACCCGGGCGGCATGGGCCGGCCGCGCGTGCAAGGCAAACACCGTACCAGCTGGGCTCTTCGCTCTTGACCGAGCATTTCTATTTCATTTCTCATTACTCTGCCTGTATTTTTATGTTAAGTCTTACCCAAAGACTGGTTGGTTCCTCAGTTTTTGCTGCTGAAACAAAATTTATATCACAAATATATCAACATTTTTAGCCTAGTGTATTTCACTCAATTTGCAATATTGTGACTCCCACTCAACAATGTTTTTACCCACTCTATTGCATTCTCCACCTTGGCTTTGCTACACTTCTTTGACAGCACGGCCAAGACTTCGCTCCTTACACTTCTTTTTTTTTTTATTTTTTATTATACCACAGTGAAACATACAATTACAAAAGGTGTTTATAGTGGTTCTTGGTAATACAAGTATACCAGCACCCATCCCTCCACCAGTGCCCCATTTCCCTACCAATGTACCCCACCCCCTCCCTGCCCACCCCATGCCTTAATGTAGCAGGTGCCCCAGTTTTCCTCTCTTTCTCTCTCTGTCTCTCTCTGTCTCTGCATCTCTCTCCCTCTTATTTCTGCGTACAATGGCTAGCCCTACCAGGTATTTAGAGTTTATCACTTAAGTCTCTTTGTGTATATTCAATGGTGAGTTTTAATCTGCCATTACCATTTACCCATTTAGTAAAACACCAAAGAGTATCTTTATGTCCCTAATGTAATGAATGCAGTCATTCTATATCTTTGTCCTTTTCCTTCTGACTAATTTCTACTCCAATATGATAGTCTCTCCCATGTCCCTCCATTTTGCCCTGGAGTAAATTTCATAATTTCATCTTAATGCCGCATAGTATTCCATAATTAATAGATGAACCACAGTTTCTTTAGCCAGTCCTCTGTTCTACCCAGTTTAGTTGTTTCCAGATTCTAGCTATAGTGAATAAGCGCCGATCCTCCATACTTCTAATACATGATATAGAAAGCACCTGCTGGGAGGCTGGAGCAACAGTTCAGTGGGGGAGGGCATTTCCCGCATGCAGGTAGAAGAGCCTGGGCTTATGGTCTCCTGAGCACCACCCTGCAGGAGTAATTACTGAGGTACGAAGCCAGGGGGTAACATTAGAGCATTATGATGAGTGAGCGAAATGCAGAAGAGGGGGAGGGGAGGGTTGGGGGAAGGAGAAGGAGGGGAGAAGTGGAGGGGAAGGGGAGGGAACACACTGCCTATAGACCACATTCTGTACTGACAAGAATGTCTAATAAGCTATCAAGAATGTTTGACTGTTTGATGAGCTGAAGTAATCTTTAAACCCTTTTCTCCCTACAACTTTCATTTAGTTAATATTCATTTATGATACCACCGAGGTAAAAATCTGATTTCTTGGAACACAATGTATTTTTAACAGTCAAATACTAATTCGTTTAGGTTACTTTAAACATGCTATGAAAGCCCTGTGCTTATAGTATGCTTTGTTACTAAGCATCAGTAGGCCGAAATAAGTGGACTCGAGCACATTGCAGGAATCACCAACTTCCAGAATATATTCAATACATTCAAACCACACAATTCCACAATTCCCCCTAGCCTATAAAAAAACTATCCTAAAACTGGGACTTATTTGTTTGTATTTTACAGAACCACCTTGTAATTGTACCTGTCTGGCAGCCACTAATTTGACACTTGCATTTAGAATCCAGAATCCTGGCAATAAGCTTCAACACTTTAGAATTTTTAGGCCATACCTGGCTGATTCAGGGCTTACTCCACTTCTGGCGCTCAGTGATCATTCTTGGCTTGAGCTTGGGAATTTATCAAGGGGAACTAACCCATGACAGACATGTGCAAAAGCAATAAAAACCCTCTCTATTATCTCTCAGTTCCTTAGGTTTTTGCATGATCTGTGCTAAGAGCTGCAGAGCTCAGAAGGCTGCGTGGCACGTGTGTATCAGCTGAAAGCAAGGAATAACATAATGTTTGTGTGTGTGTGTGTGTGTGTGGGGAATGATAAATGATTTAGAGGTTGGGAAATAAACTCTAATAATGAAAATAGTATCCATATTTCAAATGGGCCTAAAATATGTAAAAATGTTAGGTCATTAATCTGGGCTCTGACTCCAGATTAAACTCCCAAAGCACTTTCAGTTTCTATAAATACAAAGAAAAGACTGAATATTGATCCTGGTGGTTCCACATGTTAACTTTTAAAACAGTTAAGTGCCTGGGCACTGACTTCCCTAAAACCTCAGTTTCTTTATAAATATGAAGGTATGGGACCAGAGCAACAGTCAACCAGGTAGGGACGTTTGCCTTGCACACAGGGAGCTTGGATTCAGTCCACTTACATCCCATATAGTCCCACCATGGCCAGGTATAATTTCTGAGTGAAGTACGCAGAAAACCTGAACATTGGTAGGTGCGATCCAACCCCACAAGTAATAAAACATAAATCACTTGTATCACTTGTCTTCCGTTCACTGATTTAGCAAGAAGATGATGAACATCTCCATTATGTCCTGTTCACAGCATGTATTATGAGTATAGCTCAAGGGCGCCTGCTCCTACTGGAACATGAAGGAGAGCCTCAAACCTACTCCTTCTGGATCATGAGAATGAGGTCTATTGTGGCTCTCTGGTTTAGACCTCCCAAATCACTACATGGGTAGCTTGGGCTCTTCAATAACAACAACAATAGTAAAAACTGCATGAAGGTATGAAGAACCTGTAAGATTCCACACAATTCTGGAAAAGGACCCAGAAAGGCAAAACTTTGGGTAAAAGCATACTGAGACGGAAGTTGTGCTGAAAAGATATCACTTTACCATCTGAATCGCCTTAAACCACTGAAATACATGGGTTTCATTGCGTGTGTTTACAAATCCATTAGTTTTTTCTAATCAGAGTTTCCTAAGGTGGGCTAGTTGCTACATCCTGCCTGGAGGGAGTTGATGGAGGGCATAAGTCTTCATACAAATGGATGGAAGGATATTTCTATTTACTTATTCACACTTAAAAAGTAAGGAGATTTACAGTGGGCACTGAGTGATTTCCCCCACACCCCAAGTTAGTAAGGGAACCTCTGATTTTAAACTGCCTATGTTTACTCGCAGTCATTCTGAATGATGGCCCAGAGTCTACAGTTTAGAGAATCTCAGGATAGTGGCCTGTACAAAACAAGGCAAAAATAGCTCTAATCATAAAAAGTCTATTTCATCAGACACCCTTATCAAAACTGTCATTCAATCTATTTGCATCTGCCTCCCCTGTGAAGAACCACTTGATAGGACAGTGTTCAGCAAGACCATGACTCCACAGTGTGATCTGAGAGATAGCAAAAAGGCACTTGTCTAGCCTGAGGGTGAACTCTAATACAGGTTAGATCTTAACATCCGTTTGGTCCCAAGGCCAGGAGTGAGGCTACTGAGTGCAGAGTCCAGGGTAACCCCTGAGCATCACTGGGTAGCTGGCTCCCAAAACAAAACAAAGAAACAAAAAACCATCCTATAATCGCACTCTGCGGAACCAGGCTGCTTGGTTTTGGAATCCCACTAAGATTACTTTCATTAGCTAAGTGATCCTAGTCAACCTATGGGCTAACATGGAAACCTTGGTTTCTCTGCTTTCTGTGAAATGGAAGATACAGCAACGCACACCTGCCTCACCGTAGTGGCACAATTAACTAAATACACATTACTTCACTTGTATCGCTTGTCTTCCGTTGTTCATCGATTTGCTCGAGTGGGCACCAGTAACATCTCCATACACATCCCTACTATTTCAAAAAGTGCCCAGCATACATTAAAAAATTATATGGACATGATTATAGGCCCAGTAAAGAAATAGAAGTAGAAGTCTCATTTTGCTGTTTTAATATCATACTTTTGGCAGGGTACTTAGGATGTATTAAAGAGTGAAGTAATTTAAATACTAAAACTGCACAGTTCATTTTACCAACTAAGAGAAAAAGTTTGAAGTTAACACAAATAAAACTTCCATTTCAGAAATAGCTGGAACTGATGGCTGGATAAAAAAGGGGTAATGGCGTACATCTATAAAGGAATACCTACGCGCGGTTAGGAAAAGCGAAGTTATAAAAATTTGCCTATAGACGGATGGACATAAAGAGGATCATGCTGAGTGAAATTAGCCAGAGGGAAAAAAAACAGATATAGAATGACTGCATTTATTTCCCAGAGGAAAAGAACAGGTCATGAATGACTGCCATTTTGTTTTTTAAAAAATAGCATATGCACCAATATTCAAAGATCCAGACAAAACATGGATCAGGAGGTGTTGTCAGTGAGGTGGATCCCTACCCAAAAATATATGTGGAAGTAAAAGGTTAGGCAATACAGAGAAAGGAACAGTGTTGCTAATAAATGCTGTAAATGATAATACCAGTGTAGAACTGAGCATTGAAAGTAGGCAAAAGGATATACAGTATGATAACCTCTAACTATATGTATTGCAATCCATGTGTGTAGAGAGAGAAAGGAGAGGGAGGGAGAGGGGAGGAGATTGCCTGCCACAGTGCAGGCGCTGGGGAGGGGAAATCATGGGACATTAGTGGTGGAGGCAGGCACTGGGTGGCACGAAATACTGCATGACTCAAGAGCAAATATGAGCACTTTTTGTAACTGTATATCATGGTGGTATAATAAAAAAAAGAATTAAAATATTCTAAACAACCACCACCCAAAGACAGGAAAATAAAGGAAAAAACTGGAAAACTATTATCTGACAAAGACCAAATATTTCATTATCAGAAGTTAATTTCCAAAATAAAACACTATGATACTACCCTCTCCACTCTCCTTTTCTAGGACTTAAAATTCTTTCTCAAAGGCTTAACATGTGAATCATTTTTGGGGGTGAAGCAAAAAAATTACAACAGGTGGGGTATATGTCTTGCACAAAGCCCAGTTTGATCCCCAGGGCAGAACATGGTCCCCCGTGCACCATAGTCACTGGAAGTCATTCCTAAGTGCAGGCCAGGGTGACCTGAAGCATCGCTGGAGTGTGTGGTATGCATTTGCAAAGGTGACTGTGTGGGAAGCAGGGACTCTGGCAGTACATTTTCAAGAAACTGGTCCACAATTTTTTCCGACTGAGGTGAATTTCAAACCGTTCCAGTGATTTCCTTATCCTGCTCATCTCTCTCTCTCATGGAGGAAGAGAATTCTCAAGACCATGTCAAACCTGGGACCCTGGACTTCTTTGGATAAATAAGGTGGGCCTGTCACCCCGTCTCCAGGAACCCGATATGCCAGTGTTCTCAGGCCTTGAATTGAACACAGGCAAACAGCATAAGGCACGCAAAGCCTGAGTGCCTGTAAATAATATGACCAAATAAAGAATACGACCAATGTCCCAGATAGAGGCTGTTACTCTCTACCCAAAACATCAACCTTACAAATGGCCACACTGAAGCTATTCACTAGAGGGAAACTTTAATAAGGAGCATAAAATAATTATTACAAACATTCATCTGATGCAAGTTATACTTAGTCACCAGAAATCAAAGGCATAGCATATTTAATTATAGTCATGACTCACAGCAAGAAGCAATGCCGCACCAATACATACTTTTACTGCTAACTAAACTTTCGTCATGCAGGTGCTATGAGCCCGGCTGAGGTAGAAATGAGGTAGTATATGTGGTTGTTTTAGGGATCAGGCAAAGCCCTGTTCCCCCTCTCAGCTCTTCCTTGGCATTTCTGTTTCTTTCTTTCTTTCAATAAAAACTATTTTTAGAAAAAGAAAAAGAATGGATACTGAGTTAGGCGACAGTATTGAGATGGAGTATAACTTCTCAGCCACATACCACACACACACACACACACACACACACACACTTTACGCCCGGTTTTTGAGAATGTGTCATAACACTTGCCATCCTGGGTCCCCAAATCACTGCTTTCTGACATCTTAATCCGAGGTAACCAGCATATATCAAGTTTCTTAAAGCATAAAAACAAAACTCCCAATGTCCTGGCCTTCCAAAGCTCTACAGGATGAAACTTTCCTTCCCTTCTGTCACTTTTCTTGCCTGGGCTCTAATAGGTACATCTTAACAATACATCTTACTTATTTTTGGGATGCTGTTGGGGGCAGTGCTCCTGGGGCCCCTTGGCTCAGTGCTCAGTGGGGATCAATAAGGACCAGTCACAAGGCCTGAACTCTGTATTACTATCTCTCTGTAGCCCTATTTCTGCCTAAAGTCTTTTATAATTTCTCTTCATCTGTGTAAACAGCTCACTTTTGAACACTTTTCTGACAGCTTCAGCGTTCTCTTTCCATCTTAAGCTGCACTCTAGCTGTTTCACCCTGTTGTTTTTTTTTCGATCAAAATATAATTTCCTTGAAAGCAGGGGCCCAGAACACAATGGTACAGTGGGTAGGAGAGTGCCTTACACACTGTCAACCCAAGATTTGATCTCTGGTACCTTATACTTGTCCCTATATGCTGTGGTGATACTGAGCACTATGAGTTCAGGAAGTAAGCCCTAAAGCTCATGACCAACTATTGACCCAAATACAAAAAATAAGAGAAGAAAAATAGTCCTTGAAATTTAGAGGTACCACCTTATTTTGCTTATGTAAGGTCATCAATCTTAAAATTAGTGAATTCTAAATTTTCTCTTAACCTCAGTATCTAATATTTGTCGCATACAGAAAGCTGTTACACCTGTTTAGCACTCAAATTATTGCATAGAAATGGTCCTGGTCTGGGGCCGGAACCATAACGCCCCCAGCAGATAAATTTGCCTTGCATGCGGCTAAGGTCTGATCCCCGGCATCCAGTATGGTCCTCTAGCATCTCCAGGGTAACTCCGGAGTGCCGAGCCAGGGCTCCTGGGCTTTCAAGGCATAGCCACAAAAATATGAAGAAGGGAAAAAAAAAAAGGTCCCTGTCTCTCATTATACTTTTTAAAATGTTTCCTATAATAGCTGTCCAGCAAAAAGAGATATCTGAGGGGTGAAGATGCTTGCCTTGCAGGAGGCTGATGTGGAATTGCGGGGCAGTAACCGTGCAGGAACCCACTGAACACTGGCAGCAGTGAGACCTAGCACAGAGCCAGGAGTCAGCACTGAGCACTGCCTGGACTTTGCCACCACCCAGAAGTATTTATGGTCCTGCAACCCAAACAGGAGTCAGCATCAAAAAGCCGGAACACTTGCATGAGCCCCAGGCACAGAAGAAACTGAGGCGTCTGTGATGCACCACATGTTAGCACTGCAACTTGATGTGTGTCCTCCAGCGGCAAACGCAACCTACAGACGTGGCACCAGGGGTCGGGCATGTGTGATCTCCCAGTCATTGCTAACACATACAACAAAAGGAAGAGGGGAGAGAGAAGAGGAGGAAAAAATTGCAAATCATTGCCTGAGCTTGAAGTAGCAGGAATTTAAAAAATACCAAATTAGGTAATGTTATCTAATACAGGCATGTATTTACACCAAATAATACCCAACGGCATTTAAGGTTGGGTATTATTTATACTCTATAAAACCCTTAAGTATTTAATGGTTTATTATTCTTAAATACAAGAACTACTCTAATGCTAAATTAAAAATCAACACAATTTGTTTCTTCCCAGAACCAGTATTCTTTTCTGCAACGAAAGGAGGACATATAAGCCATTTAACTTTGGAAGCGAATGAGTGTTTATTATCTTGGAATCTCGCTCGACATCATAGCCAGAATCATTTCTGGTGCTGCACATGGTTTTCAAGAACACCACCAGGAGTGACCCTGCGAGCACAGCCACCCAGCTCAGGCGTGCCGTCCCACCACCTTTGACAAAACCGAAGATAATTAACAAGAACAATGGCAGTTACTAAAAAAAATTTATCTGAGGTTGCAGTCACATTTTGACTTAACGGTTAAACAAAGAAGAAGGAGTTCTGGGACTGCAGGTGGCCCAAGAGGAGAGGTGCTTACCAAGCGGAAATAAATGGGGTTCGATCCCGGCATCCCCTTATAGTTGATCCCTGAGCAGCACAGGGTAATCCCTGAGTGCAGAGGCGGAATAACCCTTGAGCACTGCTGGAGTAACCCCAAAAAGCCAAATAATTTAAAAATCTTTACTGAGGCACCATGGTTTTTAGCAAACTGTTCATAATAATTGAGTTTCAGACATACGATGTCCCATCATTAATCCATCAGTCAATTTCCCTCCTGCTTGTTTCCAAATTCCTTGCCACCCACCTCATGAGAGAGAGAGAGAGAGAGAGAGAGAGAGAGAGAGAAGCGAGAGCA
>JAJIBD010032421.1:0-27546 GCA_021461705.1 Cryptotis parvus
GGCAGGTTTTTAATCTATCCTGGAATTCTGCAGCTGTCCAAAATGCCAGTTCTGAGTGATGGCTGCCTGCGTGGTGGCTCTTTTTTTTTTTTTTTTGCTTTTTGGGTCACACCCGGCGATGCTCAGGGGTTACTCCTGGCTCTTCACTCAGGAATTACTCCTGGCGGTGCTCGGGGGACCATATGGGATGCCGGGGGTCAAACCCAGGTCGGCCACGTGCAAGGCAAACGCCCTACCCTCTGTGCTATCGCTCCGGCCTGGTGGCTCTTGCACTGTGATGTTGCCCGCCAGATCCATTGCCTCCCTGTTTCCCCAGGCTCAGGCGAGTTGTCCCCATGTTGCTGTTAGTTGAGCACCTGCGGCTGTGACTGGGGTCCTAGTAGGGCTCCTGGATGTGGGTTCTTCTCTGGGCTAGGGGGGTGCTGCCATCTCCCAGGGTGCACACAACATCTCCTTTCTGTTCTGCCTCAGCTCTTGGGTGGATGCTTCCCTGCTGTTGGGGATGGGTGTGTGGTTTGCAACAACAGAGATCGGGTCCAGAAGCAGGGTGGGTCCACTTTAGCCTGTCTGCCCAGCAGGGACAGGACCCTTTCACACTCAGTTAATGTTGTTTGAACTTTTAGAGGCACCGGCTGTGCCAGCTCCTTTCTGAGGACACGCCACACTCCACTGGGGGCAGGGGCATGACAGAGCCTGGGCCTGAGGTGGAGGCTCTCTGCGGTGGTGGGGGGCAGGCGAGTCTCTCAGACACACTGGGATCACAGCGACACAACCACTGGAGAGGTAAAGCCTCTGTAGAGGGAACTGGGTCTGGGAGGAGGCCCAAGCTCCACTTCCTCTCTCACGCAGGTGCTATGTTCTGGAACTCTCTGGCTTCCAGCTGAACCAGTGCTTGGAGGAGCCCAGAGCGGGGGGTAGGGGGGCAGGGAGTGGTGTCCCCTCCAGGGGCAGCATCTTGTTGGAGCCCGGGCCAGAGACCTGGGAAGTCCTAGGAATAGCTCTGGTGGCCTGGGCTGAGGGACTGTGAGCCTCTTTGGAAGGCAGCTTACCCCCACCTCCACCCCATCGAGGGTGTGTACATCTGTTCACAGGCACTGCCCAGGCCTGAGGGCACTGTCCCCACACAGCTGATGTCAGTGCATGCACCTCAGGAGTCAGGTGTTGTGGGAGCTGGTGTGTGGACAGGGTGTGAGTCCTTGCTGTGAGGCTGTGCTTCTGGCGTTGTCGGTCCCTGGTGCTTTTGCTGAGCTGTGTCATGAAAACTGGAGCATCTGATTCCATAGCGAAGGGCGTTAGCTCGACCTGGCTTAATTAAGTTTTTGCTATTTCTGTATCTGGTCCCGGGGTGTAAGGCTAGCGAGTTTGGGTTCTGATTTCCTGATTGGGGAGTGGGGGGTAACAAGAAGAGGTCCAGGCTGTAGGAACTTTGAGCTGTAAATGGCCCTGATGTGCCGCTCAGCTGTTTGGAGGCGCGCGTTTGAGGAGTGTGTCTGTCTGAGCAGTGCCACAGACCTGAGGACTTTCCAGACTTGCGTCTGTCTGTGGATTGGCCCCACAGACCCTGCCCCCTGCCCTGAGCCCATGTCCCCTGCCAGCTTGTTGACTTGGTGGCTGTGTTACTTCTTCCTCTCTTACCTTTGCCTTTACTACTTGTCTACATTTTTTGCGCAGCTTGCTCCAGTTCCGACAGAGAAAAGCAAAAGGTGACGGTGCGCATCCGAAGAAAACGACGGCGAAGAGGAAGAGCACGGCTGTCTCTGCGGCTGCCGGAGGAGGAGGCGAGTGCGGTAGCAGGGGCTGGGGGCTACCTGCCCAGAGTCCGGGAGCAGTGCAGGTAGGTGTGCTCCGCCGAGGTGCTACAGCTTTATCTTCATTTGCAAGGGAGGGACGGGCCATGATTCCCTGACTGATGTTTGTCTTGCAATTTGGGGAAAGGGGGCTTGGAGACTAGGCAGCTTCTGGAGGGCCCACGTGTGAGTTTTTTTTTTTTTTCTTTTCTTTTTGGGTCACACCCGGCAATGCTTAGGGGTTACTCCTGGCTCTGCATTCAGGAATTACTTGTGGGTGTTGCTCAGGGGACCATATGGGATGCTGGGGATTGAACCGGGTTGGCTTGCGAACGCCCTCCCCCGCTGTACTGCTGCTCCGGCATTCCCACGTGTGAGTTCTTATGTGGCTGTGGCTTTTCCCCTTCAGCTCTCCTTCGCCTGCTCTTGTTGCCGTTTGTACTCTATTTATCTATTTATTTATTTATTTTGCTTTTTGGGGTCGTACCCGGCAATGCTCAGGGGTTACTCCTGGCTCTGCACTCAGGAATTATTCCTGGCGGTGCTCGGGGAACCATATGGGATGCCGGGATCGAACCAGGCCGGCATAGGCCGGCCACGTGCAAGGCAAACCCCCTATCCACTGGGCTATCACTCCGGCCCCGCAGTTTGTACTCTAGAGGAGTAGGAAAGGGGGAGGCTTTGAGCTCGCACTTGTTGTGGGACAGTGCCCTGTCATCTGTGCAAGGCCTGTGGGGGGACAGGGGACTGGCTCCCATTGCTTGGAAGTCTGTCTTTGCACTCCACCTGCCGAGGGGCCTTCACCTGTGTGAGGGGCCAGCTGTGCGTTTTGTGTTTTTCCAGCAATGGTGCCCTGCACAACTTGGGATCTTGTGTATGCAGTGCTTGTTCAAGTCCTTTGAATTGACTCCCCTGCCCTATTTTCACTTTTCATTTATCTTTTTTAATGTTTTGTTTATTTATTTATTTATTTATTTATTTATTTATTTATTTATTTATTTATTTATTTATTTATTTATTTATTTATTTTGCTTTTTTTGGGTCACACCAGGCGATGCTCAGGGGTTTCTCCTGGCTCTGCACTCAGGAATTACTCCTGGCGGTGCTCGGGGGACCATATGGGATGCCGGGGATAGAACCCGGGCGGTACAGGCCGGCCTCATGCAAGGCAAGCGCCCTACCCGCTGGGCTATCGGCTCCGGCCCCTTTTTTTCTTCTTTTTAAATGAAAAGTGAGGGGCCGGAGTGATAGCCCAGCAGGTAGGGCGTTTGCCTTGATGAGGCCGGCCTGTACCGGGTTCTATCCCCGGCATCCCATATGGTCCCCCGAGCACCGCCAGGAGCAATTCCTGAGTGCAGAGCAAGAGCAACCCTAGCATTGCCAAAACAAAAAAAAAAAAAAAAAAAAAAGAAAAATTTTTGGCCACACCTGGTGATCGTCAGGGATTAACTCCTGATTTTGCATTCAGGACTCACTTGCGGTGGTGCAGGGAGGGCCAGTGGGAGATAGGGAATGCTGAGATCGTACCCTTGTCGGTTGCTTGCAGGCCCTGTCTGCTAGACTGTTGCCCAAGCCCTTATTTTCACTTTTAAATAGGGGCCATTCCTAGCATTGCTTGGGGAGTCCCTTGTGCCAAGCTGAGATGCTGACTGGGGCGGGAGTGGTGTTACTTGAACTGTCCTGGTTTGGCTTGGCTTGTCTCCTGCCTTGGAGCTGCTTCAGAACAGTGTTTCCACCCCAGTGCTAAGGAGATGGTTCGGTTTTATCTGGGAATGGGGCGACTCTGGCCCTCTGTGCTCGTTGCTTGTGTTTGGCCTATACATCGTCCTGTAGGCTGGAGAGAGACCCCCTTCCCTTGCTTCCTGGCTCTGAGAGGGGGCCTGGGTCAGGGAGCGGTTTTCACATGGTTCTTGTACCTTTCACAAGCGCAAGGCGACTGTCCTGCCAAGTTCTCAGAATCTGCTCCCAGGTGCGAAATTCCGACCCTGATTCCTGTTTCTGGTGTCTGCGTGGTGTGGCTGCCGCTTTCCTTCTCTACCGTGTGGCTGTAGGAAGGCTGGACCCTGCTCTGAGCTCTCCCTGCCTTTGTCCCTCTTCTCTCTGCCTGCCCTCTGCCCATGCCCCTCTGCCCTTGGCCCTCACTCCTCTGCCCATGCCCCCTCCACCTGCCCTTGGCCCTCACCTCTCTGCTTGCCTGTCACTGTCACCCTTTAGCCTGGCTTTGCATAGTGCTTCTGCCGCTATGGGCCTCCATGGACCGTCCCTCTGGGGCTCCCTTCCAAGCTCCAGAACCAGGCCATGGCTGTGAGAAGGGCTGCTCACTTTTGTCCACCATTGTCATTTTCAGGTGGGAGTGGATGACCGTGGGCATTTTGGCAGGGGGCAGTGTCTTTCCCTGTCCACTTTGGGCTTTCTCTGGTGTGGACTGCTGTGATCCCAGCCTCACAGGGCCTCCCGTCGGGAGGACGAGGTGCACCATGGTGTGGTGAGCCTGGAATCCCCTTTCTGGCAGCCTGAGAGCCCCTGGTGTGATAGCAGCGCTCCACTCTCTGCTGTGTATGAGGCTCTGCACTCCCAAGGCGGTGTAGCTGGGCAGTAGCTTTCCAGCTGTTGGTGGGAACCCTGGTACTGTCACAGGGGCTGGAAGTTTCTACTTCAGTTTGGAACATCTGTGCATTTGGCAGCAGGACATCTGCGCCGACCCTTTACCTGGTTACATCTTTGTATGTTGAGTCCAGACTAGAAAGTAAAATGCTTCTGTGTGTTATGAAACAACTGAGCGCGGGGAGGAGCTCAAAGGGCTGAGCTGTGCAGGTGGTGGGCAGATGTGGTCCTGGAGCACTGCTGGGGTGGCCCCAGAACAGAAACAAGGGTCACTTGTAGAAGCCAGCATGGATTTTGTGTTTTAAGAAATAATGAGGCGTGGTTGGTTGTAAACAACTCTAGGATGTGAATTTTAGGTTCTGCATGAAGATAGGCATATGAGAGCTTGTTGATAGCTCTCAGGGTTTTTATTTTTCTTTGTTTTTGGGTCGTACCTGACAGTGCTCAGGTGTTATTTCTGGCTCTGCGCTCAAGAATTACTCCTGGCTGGGCCAGAGCGATAGTCCAGTGGGTAGGGCATTTGCCTTGCCGCAGCGGCCGGCCTGTGCCGGCTCGGGTTCGATCCTCGGCGTCCCATATGGTCCCCGAGCACCGCCAGGAGTAATTCCTGAGTGCAGAGCCAGGAGAAACCCCTGAGCATTGCTGGGTGTGACCCAAAAGGCAAAAAAAAAAAAAAAGAATTACTCCTGGTGGTGCCCAGGGGACCATATGGGATGTGGGGGTGGAATCTGGGTTGACTGTGTGCAAGGCAAACATCCTCCCGCTGTGCTATGGCTCTGGTTCTGCTGTCAGGTTTTAGCTTCCTTCCCTCTCCTTATTCGTGAGTGCCTGGAAGGCTTTGGACTGGAACTGGAACCAGAGCCGATGTAGCTGTTGTCTCTGGGATGTTACCTCCATGGAAGAACTTTTGAAGGGGATGCATTTCTTGTAGAAGAATGTTCCAAAACTTGTACGAGTTTGAATTTGAGAAGAAAGTTGCAAACTCCTGGGTCCTGGGTCTCGGCAGTACTCGCGGTGTGGGGAGTGGTTCCAGAACTCTTGGTTTGGGCTTGTTGGGTTGTTCTCTCTGCCCATTCGAATCCTCGGGTCCTGCATAATACGTAGAAGTGTTTGGAGAGCCATACCTGACTGGCATAACTTTGTCGGGGATTGGAGCAGACTTTGTAAACTGGCAGAGATGGGGAGCGAGAAGCGGCTGCTGTGCATGCGCAGTGCAGAGGTCCAGAGAAGGCCCTTCCTGGTGGCAGCCCTGCTTTCAGTTGTTGGGGTCACCGGCAGTGTATCCCCCAGATCCCCCAGGCTCCTAGCACTTTGTTCCTGGTGATCATGAATCTGCTTCTCTGGTGATTCTTTTCTGGCTTTTGCGTCAGTTGGAAGCAGGCCACAGCTGTTCTGTGCAGTCAGGAGGAGGGAATGGAGGGTGGTGGCGTGACTCTGTGGCCACCCTTTTTTTTTTTTTTTTTTTTTTTTTTTTGCTTTTTTGGGTCACACCCGGCAATGCTCAAGGGTTACTCCTGGCTCTGCACTCAGGAATTACTCCTGGCGGTGCTCGGGGACCATATGGGATGCCGGGATCGAACCCCGGGCGGCATGGGCCGGCAGCGTGCAAGGCAAACGCCCTACTGGCTGGGCTATAACTCAGCCCCTGTGACAGCCACCCTTTTTGCACACAGGCCTCTTCTGGTCATGTGCCTCTGGGGTGGCCCAGAGACATCAGGAGGCGCTTGCTTACCTCTGGCTCTTACCTGACACACTTAGGTCTGAGGGACCCTGTGGCGCTGGCTGGATGACTGTGTCATACCTTCTACAGAGAATAGCGACCCTTTTTAAAAAAAAAATATTTTATTATACCACCTTTAGATATACAGTTACAAGATGCTCATGTAGAGTTTTGGTTCTACAGTGTTTCAACACCCATCCCTCCACCCGTGCACATCTCCCATCACCAATGTCCCCACTCCCTCCCCTTCCCCCAGCCCACCTCCATGGTGGGTTCTGTATCTCCTCTCTTTCTCTCCTTCGCTTCCCTTTTTTACGTTATGGATTGTAGTATATTCTAGGACATGATTGGTTTCACTAGTTTGATGTACCACACGTCCACAAGCGGCCCTACGACTTGGCAGGACCACCAGGCCTCCGGGACAAGTCAGAGAGGGAAGGGGTGGCCCCAGCTCCAATCAGTGGCCCTTTTGTTGTCCTTGAAGGGCCTTAAGAAGGTCAGCACTCGGGGTAATCTGCTTCGGGTCTTGCAGCTGCCTGGGGAGAGCCTTGGCTGCCTGCCCAGAGGGATGTGTGTGGTGGCCGGGGAGCCGCAGGTGGGAGAGGGCAGTGTCTCCTGATGCTTATCAGCTCGGCTCACAGCAGAAGAGGATCTTTCCCACTTTCTGGGTCAGAAGCAGCACTGGGGGCTGCCCATTTGGGAACTTTTTTTTTTGGGTTTTTTGGGTCACACCCAGTGGGGCTTGGACTGCTCCAGGCCCAGAGTTGGGGAACCACCTGGTACTGGGGGTGGAACCTGGGCCAGGCCTGAGATATCAGCACTCGCTTGGGGGTCTAACACGATGGCCCACGGGTGGTGGTGGCCCTTCCTGGGCCTTCTGCACGCCAGAGACTGTTCTTGGTCTGTCGTTACCTCCCAGGCTCACATTAGGTCTGAGATGAGTCACAGAAAAATGCTGGAGCTGCTGCTGCTGAGATGGATTTGCGAAACCAAGGGGCAGCTGCCTCTTTTGGAGTTCGGTTAAGTGCTGCCCTGTTCCATGGGGAGCGTGTGGTGCAAGGCATGTCTGCGGATACCTGTGGGGTATGTGCTAGGCAGAGACCTGGTGGCGGCTCCAGACTGGCCTCTCCTAACTGGAGGACCCTGATGTGGAGAAGCTGGACAAGGACTTGGGCACCTTCTGCAGGTCCTGCGCACAGGACTCCCAGCAGTGCAGCGTGGCCTCAGATGGACCCAGGCTCCCCACCCCGGTCTGTGCTCCCAGCCCCATGACCGGGCAGCAGTGGAGGCTGGAAATGACAGGGTCATCGTGCTGGGGGCTGGACTTGTACACCCAGGCTTGTACCCCTGGGCCATCGTGCTGGAGTGGGGCCTACACCTGCAGGACCACTGCCACCCCCAGGCCATCGTCCCGGACCCCATGTGAGCACTGATACCCTTGCTTGCTCCTTTCTGTCTTTCGCTTGAGCGTGAGTGAAAGCTACGGGTCAGACTTCGAGTTTAGCTGCTGCTCGGTGTCTCCCTCATTTCTGTCCTCTCCCTTCCTGCTCAGCAAGATTGGGTGTGTCTGGACTTGTTCAGGTGACCTGGCACTGCCTGTCTGCTGGGGGCGATTCAGGGACAGCATGTCAGTTCTTGTGAACCTCACGCTCTGTGGGGCTACACTCTGTAAGTTTTTTTTTTTTTTTTGCCTTTTTGGGTTACACCCGGCTATGCTCAGGGGTTACTCCTGGCTCTCAGGAGCACTCAGTAATTACTCCTGGTAGTGCTCAGGGGACTCTTTGGGATGCCGGGATTGAACCCTGGTCGACTGCATGCAAGGCAAACACCCTGCTCCTGTACCATTGCTCCGGTTCCCACTCTGTAAATTCTCACCTGGCTTATTCCCTGTAGAGAGGGCCTCTCTCCACAGGGCTGTCTGTCACCTTCCTGGGACAGCCACAGCCTCTCTCCACAGGGCTGTCTGTCACCTTCCTGGGACAGCCACAGCCTCTCTCCCACAGGGCTGTCTGTCACCTTCCTGGGACAGTCACAGCCTCTCTACAGGGCTGCCTGTCACCTTCCTGGGACAGCCACAGCCTCTCTCCACAGGGCTGTCTGTCACCTTCCTGGGACAGCCACAGCCTCTCTCCACAGGGCTGCCTGTCACCTTCCTGGGACAGCCACAGCCCTCTCTACAGGGCTGTCTGTTACCTTCCTGGGACAGCCACAGCCTCTCCCCAGGGCTGTCTGTCACCTTCCTGGGACAGCCACAGCCTCTCTCCACAGGGCTGTCTGTCACCTTCCTGGGACAGCCACAGCCTCTCTCTCTACAGGGCTGTCTGTTACCTTCCTGGGACAGCCACAGCCTCTCTACAGGGCTGCCTGTCACCTTCCTGGGACAGCCACAGCCTCTCTCCACAGGGCTGTCTGTCACCTTCCTGGGACAGCCCACAGCCTCTCTCTACAGGGCTGTCTGTTACCTTCCTGGGACAGCCACAGCCTCTCTCCTACAGGGCTGCCTGTCACCTTCCTGGGACAGCCACAGCCTCTCTCCACAGGGCTGTCTGTCACCTTCCTGGGACAGCCCACAGCCTCTCTCTACAGGGCTGCCTGTCACCTTCCTGGGACAGCCACAGCCTCTCTCCACAGGGCTGCCTGTCACCTTCCTGGGACAGTCACAGCCCTCTCTACAGGGCTGTCTGTCACCTTCCTGGGACAGCCACAGCCTCTCTCTACAGGGCTGTCTGTCACCTTCCTGGGACAGCCACAGCCTCTCTCCACAGGGCTGCCTGTCACCTTCCTGGGACAGCCACAGCCTCTCTCCACAGGGCTGTCTGTCACCTTCCTGGGACAGCCCACAGCCTCTCTCCACAGGGCTGTCTGTCACCTTCCTGGGACAGCCACAGCCTCTCTCCCACAGGGCTGTCTGTCACCTTCCTGGGACAGCCCACAGCCTCTCTCCACAGGGCTGTCTGTCACCTTCCTGGGACAGCCACAGCCTCTCTCCACAGGGCTGCCTGTCACCTCGGGACAGCCCACAGCCCTCTCTCCACAGGGCTGCCTGTCACCTTCCTGGGACAGTCACAGCCTCTCTCCCACAGGGCTGCCTGTCACCTTCCTGGGACAGCCACAGCCTCTCTCCACAGGGCTGCCTGTCACCTTCCTGGGACAGTCACAGCCTCTCTCCACAGGGCTGCCTTGTCACCTTCCTGGGACAGCCACAGCCTCTCTCCACAGGGCTGCCTGTCACCTTCCCTGGGACAGCCCACAGCCTCTCTCTACAGGGGGCTGTCTGTCACCTTCCTGGGACAGCCACAGCCTCTCTCCACAGGGCTGCCTGTCACCTTCCTGGGACAGCCCACAGCCTCTCTCCACAGGGCTGTCTGTCACCTTCCTGTGACAGCCACAGCCCTCTCTCCCCAGGGGCTGTCTGTCACCTTCCTGGGACAGCCCACAGCCTCTCTCTACAGGGGCTGTCTGTCACCTTCCTGGGACAGCCACAGCCTCTCTCTACAGTGCTGCCTGTCACCTTCCCTGGGACAGTCACAGCCTCTCTCTACAGGGCTGTCTGTCACCTTCCTGGGACAGCCACAGCCTCTCTCCACAGGGCTGTCTGTCACCTTCCTGGGACAGCCACAGCCTCTCTCCACAGGGCTGCCTGTCACCTTCCTGGGACAGCCACAGCCTCTCTCCACAGGGCTGCCTGTCACCTCGGGACAGCCCACAGCCTCTCTCCACAGGGCTGCCTGTCACCTTCCTGGGACAGCCCTCCAGCCTCTCTCCACAGGGCTGTTTGTTACCCTTCTTGGACAGCTTTTTCCTCTGGCTTCCCCCTCACGAGCACTGAAGCTGGCTCAGGGGTCTTATTATCTTCTTCAAAAATGTGATTCACATACGACATAAATATATACATATTATGACACCAAAATCCAATGTCAGGTGAAACATGGATCGGAGGTCTTACCAAAAGTGGAAATTACCGCAAGCGTGTGGGAGTCAGAGATTAGGTAAGACAGAGAAGGGAACATGTGTGAATAAATGTTGAAAGGGCTAATACCAATCTAGAACCAAGCATTAAATACAGGCCAAAAAATGCACATGATGACCTCTAAGTGTATGTAGTGCAACCCACAATGTGTAAGAGAAGGAAAGAGAGAGAGAGGAGGAGAGAGAAAAGAGATAAAGAACCTTCCATTTAAGCAGGCTTTGGGAGGTGGGAGGGAAGTGGGGACATTGGTGGTGGGGAAATGGGCACTGGTGGGAGGGGGGGTGTTGGAACACTATGTTTTGTTTTGTTTTGTTTTTGCTTTTTGGGTCACACCCGGCAATGCTCAGGGCTTACTCCTGGCTCTGCACTCAGAGAATTACTCTGGCGGTGCTTAGGGACCATATGGGATGCTGGGGATCGAACCGGGCCGGCACAAGACGGCCAATGTGCAAACAAACGCCCTACCCGCTGGACTATCGCTCCGGCCTCTGGAACACTATGTGACCGAAACCTCCAAACATGAACAATGTTGTAATTGTATATCTCACAGTGGTATAATAAAGTATTAAAAAATGTGATTCACATAATGTAAAGTTTACTTTAAGTATTTGTGCCAGTCACTTTTGAAATTATTTGTGCAGAGCGGTAGCACAGCCTTACACATGGCTTATGTGGGTTCAATCCCTGGCACCAGATATGTTCCCTTGAGCACCGCCAGGAGTGATCCCCGAAGCACTGCTGGGAGAGCCCAAAACGAAAACAAAAAGTTTCTTTATGGAACTTCTCACACAGTGCTCAGATGCTGGGGGGCCACTTAGCCTTGGGGTGCTTAGCCTTGGGGCTGAGTGTGGTGGGGACCGGCAGTGCAGGCCTACTGACACCAGTCTCTGGTGTGACACTTAGTGATAAGGGGTTTGAGGTGGATCTTGTTGTGCAGGGCCTGCGCCTGTCTGCAGATTGGCCTCCCAGCCACAATGCCTGCTGGGCCTGGTCCATGTACTGCGCTGTGCAGCCTGTTTGTTCCTGTCCTGCAGGCAGGCCCTAGTTCCATTAGGGTGCTCCTCAGCTCTCCTTGTCCCCAGTGCGGCCCCATGTCTGTGGGTCTGCTGGTCTGAGCAGCTCTTGCTCAGCTCCTCCATGGTTATGTCCCAGCTCACACCTCAGAGCTTACTTCCTCTCAGCTGGAGGTGCCACAGCAACGGTCCCTGCTACTTCCTGGCTGGCCTTTGGGGCTTGGTGGCTCCTCCTGTGATGGCATCTCCAGCCAGTGGACGTGAGGATGACTGGCCCCGGAGTGGTGGCCTTTGGTGGCACCTCTCAGCCCACAGGCTCCCTCCGTGTCCCTTGTGCTTCCCTTCCCAGGAGCCTGACCAGGAAGAGGAGCTTGAGGCCACCGTGCCGAGGTGCAGAGAAGATGCGGGCTGCGAGCAGGAGGAGCTGGTGGGCTTGGAGCTGCTGCAGACCCAGGTGACCCCATACTCAGACCCGAGTGGGTTCAGGGCACAGTTCCCAAATACTTGTCGCCTCTGAATGCAGGGACTTTGGAGAGGGGTACAAGGATCAGTGAAAAGATGTGGCAGCTATGTGGGAAGGGCAGGTGGGTGGACATGTGTGTCCAAGCAGTGTTTGCTCCCCAGGCACTGGGCTGTGTGAAGGGCATTGTCCACATGACTGAACTGTCGGGACACCAGCTACACTACTACGACATGGATGTCTATGGTCTGGACACTCTATCCCTGGGGTTAGAAGTTATCTCAGCCATCCAGGATGCCCGTTGTGCCCCTCTGTCCCAGAGCAATCCCATCGGGAATAGCCTGGTGACCGGGGTGGGAATATTCTGCTGTCACAGCTGCACTTCTGGGTGACTATAGCCTGGGTCCGTGGTGGCAGGAGCCCAGAGGCAGCAGCCACATGGGGAGTGGGTCTTGGTTTCTTGGAGCAGGGGGAAGGGCTTTGAAGAGGAGGCCAGGGCCTTGTGCGAGTAGGAGGGCTGGTGCTGCACATGCGGCTTCTCGAGCAGGTACCAGTGGGGGCTCTGGGTTGGGGACTCTCTGTGGTAGCCAAGAAACCCTGTCTCTGCCAGCCACCACCTGCCCTGGAGCTGGAGGCCCTGCGCCTCAAGCCTGAACAATATGCACGCGGGCGCAGCTGGAGCTGGCGCAGGCCAACCTGCAGCGGGAGAAGGAGACGGCGCGTGGTGGGCTGCGCACCATGCTGAATGGGCGGCATGCCCAGGAGCTGGCGCTGGTGCAGAGCCGGCAGCAGCTGGAGCTCGAGGCAGGCCCATGAGCAGCATGCGGGAGCGGGAGGAGCTGGCTCTGCGCTGTGACCAGGAGACAGGTACTGCCGCCTGCTGTCCCACACTGCCTCTGCTCCATGCTGGGAGTTGCTGTGAGAGGGGTGATGTCGCCTCTGTGGGGCCTTCTACATGCACGGCAAGTGCCTGTCGTGGGACTCAGGCCTCTAGCTCCTCACTGTGCCCAGGGACACTGCCTGGAGCAGCTGGTGCCATCGGAGGGGGCTGGTTCTCAGATCTAGCCTGAGTTCTGTCTGCAATGTGCCTTCATGGTTTTCTCCTTGTGGCTTTTCTTTTGGTTTTTGGGTGACATCTGATGGTACTTGGGTGGTTCTTTTGTATGCTGGGAGACCCTGCTTTATATTCACCCTTAGATATTACCTATCTCATTGTTTTTGTCCTTTTCAGGGGATGGGGGGAGGTTTCAGCCACCTTTGGCTGTGCTCTGGTGCTGCGTTCAGGGGTCACTCATGCCTGTGTTTGGGGACATGGCAATGACCGGGATGGAACAGGAGTCAGTTGCTTGTAAAAAAAAAGTGCCTTACTCTTTTTTTTTTTTTTTTTTTTTTTTTTTGTATCACACCTGGCAATGCTCAGGGGTTACTCCTGGCTCTGCACTCAGGAATTACTCCCTGGCGGTGCATGGGGGCCATATGGGACGCCAGGAATTGAACCCGGGTCAGCCGTGTGCAAAGCAAGCGCCTTCCTCGCTGGACTATCACTCTGGCCTCATTCTATTATTTTCTGACTACCTTATCTTGTTCTTCTAGTGATCTTCGTGGATACTGTGCCTATCTTGTTAAGAGTCACCTGTTTGTAATCAGTAGCCTGGGGTTGTTAGAGCACTCACACTATGAGTGTGAGTGGGGCCCTGAGTTTGCTCCCTGGCACTGTGGGAGTGCCCCCTGGGCACACAGCACAACAGCCTTTGGAGCAGTCACCCTCTAGCCTGAGGGGCGCAGTGCTCTTGGCCTCTCCCTCTGCCGGCCCTGCCCGCTGCTGCCTGTGGGAGCCAGGCTGACTGCTGTGGAGCCTCCTGAGTGCCTCTGATACACTCATGCTACACTGTGTTCACTCTCAGTTGAGGTTCTGTGGTTTACAGTGCTGCCGATGGTGGTTTTGTGCACGCATCACATCTACACATCTACCACCAAGTACCCTCTTTTCCCCACCAAGGTCCCAAACCTGTCCCTCACTCCCACTCCAGCCCCCAGATCAGTTCTGAGGACTGTCTCGCTAGTTCTGCCTTTGGCCTTTGCTGCTCCCTTACGGTCTGTCTTTAAGTCCCATGAAAGAGAGGAAATCATTCTGGGTTCCTCTGACTGATTTCACTCAGCTTGATACCTCTAGTTCCATCTGCATGCAGCAAATTGCATGATTGATTTTTTTTTTCCCTTTCTTTGAGCTGTATGGTGGTGTGTGTGTGTGTGTGTGTGTGTGTGTGTGTGTGTGTGTGTGTGTGTGTGTTTAATTGAATCGCTATGAGTTTTGTATGTATATACATATATGTGTGTACATATATACATACACACACATACATTTTTTTTTTCTTTTGGGTCACACCGGCGACACTAAGGGGTTACTCCTGGCTCTTCACTCAGGAATTACTCCTGGCAGTGCTCGGGGGACCATATGGGATGCCGGGGATCGAACTTGGGTCGGCCGTGTGCACAGTTATAAAGTTGTTAATGATTGGGTGTCAGTCATACAATGTTCCAATACCCAACCCTCCACTAGAGCGCATTTCCCACCGTCAGTGTCCCCAGTTTCTTTCCGCCAACCCCCTCACCCCTCCCAGTCTGTCTCTGTGGCATGCACTTTGCTTCTCTCTCTTGCTCTCTCCCCTTTTGGGCATTAAGGTTTGTGATAC
Source organism: Cryptotis parvus (assembly GCA_021461705.1). Classification (NCBI taxonomy): domain Eukaryota; kingdom Metazoa; phylum Chordata; class Mammalia; order Eulipotyphla; family Soricidae; genus Cryptotis; species Cryptotis parvus. The sequence continues at coordinate 14,248 of JAJIBD010032421.1, forward strand.
AGGTACCTGAGGAGTTATCATATTCATTCCTTTACCTACTTTCCGCATGCCACATAGTATTCTATTTTGTATGTACATTACAACTTTTTTTCCACTTGTGTCACATCCAGTGATGCTCAGTCAGGGGTTACTCCTGACTCTGCAGTCAGGAATTATTCCTGCTCTGATTACAAGTTCTTTTTTTTTTTTTTTTTTTCTTTTGGGTCACACCCAGCGATGCTCAAGGGGTTTCTCCTGGCTCTACACTCAGGAATTACTCCTGGCAGTGCTCGGGGACCATATGGGAGCGCCGGAGGATCGAACCGGGCGGCACAAGCCGGCAGCGTGCAAGGCAAATGCCCTACCCGCTGGGCTATCGCTCCGGCCCTGATTACAACTTCTTGATCCCTTCATCTTTCTGCTGCCCGTGGACCATGGATCCGTTGGAGTGCATTGGGGTTGTTTCCGTCTGCTGTACTGAGTGTGGCGACAAACATAGGTGTGTGTGTGTGTCTTGTCGGTCAGTGTTCTGAGTTTTTGGGATAGATGCTAAGAAGTGTCATTGCTGTGTCCCAATAGGACAGTCTAGTCCTACTTTTTGAGGGAGCTTCACATTGTTCTCCAGGAGGCTGAGCTGGACAGTAGTTCCAGGCTTCCTTTCTCACCACACCCCGCCAACCACGGCTGGCAAAGATGCTTTTGTGTGCTGCAAACACGGCACATGGCTCTTCACCCTCTGCTGTTTTCTGCTGGTTCTCTGGGAATGTGACCAAGAGGTCCACGGCAGGACTGTCACCTGGTGTGGCTCTGAGAGGGGCTGGGCTCCTGTGGGCAGAAAGGGGGTGCTGCTGACAGGCTCTCGGACTGTTCACTTCATCTGTCAACCTGGACCCAGTCCCTGTTCCTCATGCCTCCCTTGTTCCCTTCTGGGCCTCCTGCCGGCCTACCTGTGTTCTCTCAGTCTATGTCCAGCTGGTCCTTGCCTCCCTCTTAGGGTGCTGCGCTTAGCCTGGATGGGGTGGTTCTAGGAGTGTGGGGCTGGTGTGGGGCCTCCAGGCTGGGCTCAGGTGATCTGAGGTGTGTGAGCACTCCAGTGCCTGGAGTCAGACTTCCTGCCTGTCTTGACTCACCTAGCTGGACATCTTGGTAGCCTTATTCTAAGCACTCTGGACCTGCTTCTGCCCTCCTAACCGCGTCTTCTTGCTGTGGGGCAGTCTGAGAGCTCTCTGAGCTTCCTGTTTCTCTGTTGCAGCTGAGCTGAAGGAGAAGCTACAGTCAGAAATGGAGAAATGCCCAGGTAGTGGAGGTGGGTGAGATGATTTTTCGTGCCTGCACCTTGTTTCTGTGAATCCAATTTGGGCTGGGATGGAGGGCAAGTGTTGTGGCCATGATGCTGCACCCTGGCCTTTGCTCCCTACCCCCCATGGCCCTAACTGCTTCGCCAGCCCAGCTGGGAAGGGTCTGTCCTGGAGAGGCTGAGTGCAGGTGGTGACATTGAGGGGCATGCATGATGGGCACATGGGCGACACGTGGACCGGTGTGACGTAATACACAAGTGACATGAATGGTGGGTGACAGAACACAGGTGACGGGTGGCTGTGAAGGGCACGTGGTGAGATGTGTGGGTGACAGGTGGTGTCGCAGCACATGGGTGGCATTTGGAGTGGGTGTATCATGCGCATGTGGGTGATGTTAGGGACCGGGTGTGACGTGGGGTGGGGGGGTGACAAGGTGCGCTAGGGCCTCTGCTCCCTCCCAGTGTCATTGCACCGCTGTTTGTCTTCATCCCATGTGCAGTTAGTAGCAGGATTGTCGGTGCACTGCACGGGCCTTCCCTGGTCCCACTTCGGGCTGTGTGGGGGCGAGATGCACTGTTGGCAATTGTCCTGGCCCTTTCTCTTAGATCCTGAAGCAAGACTGGGAGTCCCAGAAAGACTTAAGCTTGGCAAATCTGCGTGAGGAGTTATCTGCAAAGCACCAGTCAGAATTGGAGGATTTACAAAAGCAGTTCAGGAAAGAATTGGAAGAACAGAAAGCTGAGTTGGAGAAGATCTTCCAGGCCAAAACCCAAGCTGAGAGTGAGCCTCGAAATAGAGCAGTTATTGGTGGTTTTCGGGTGACAGTACAGGAGGGTGGTTCATTGTACTCATGGCTGTGGTAGCTTTCTGGGGGCTGCCCTTTGTGGCTGAGGGGTGGTTATCCTTTTTTATTTTCTGGGTTACGCCTGGTGATGCTCAAGGGTTACTCCTGGCTCTGCTCAGGAATTCACCTGGCGGTGCTCAGGGGACCATATGGGATGCTGGAGATTGAACCCGGTCGGCCATGTGCAAGGCAAATGCCCTACCCACTGTACTATCACTCTGGCCCCAGGGGTGTTCATCCTTGAGGCTACTAAGGGTGCTGAGGTTCCTGAGGCCTTTCACAAGATGTGGTGGTGATGGTGGTTGTTGTTTTGGGGCTATACTCAACTGGCCTCAGGGCTGACTCTTGACTGATCAGGGATTACTCTGGCCCTCAGAGAACCAGGACCGAATGGGGTGTCGGGAATCGATCTTGGGTTGGTTGTGTGCAAGCAAGCTCCCTACTCACTGTGCTAGCACTAGGGCCCCGTCACTAGATGGTCTTTTTGTACCTTATGTGGATAAACTACACCAGAGCTGCATAGCACTCATGTGCTGGCTCTCCTTGTACTTCCTTAGGCGTCCCTCGGCACCTTCCCAACGTTAGTCCTGATGGCTCTGGTCTGACTGTGTGGGACCCTCCTCACCTGTGGGCTAGAGTGTCTATATTCCCACCCTTAGGCTCTGGGTGGGAATTGGTTTCTTGAGGCTCACGGGAAGGAGCAGGATCTGTCAGAGCTCAGACGTCCCTGCTTCCCTGGTGCAGCTGCCCAAGTCTTGGCAAGGGGCTGGAGGGGAGGCTGATGGGCTCTGTGTCCCTTAGGCGCTCTGCAGACCCTGGAGGCCCAGCATGAGGAAGCCATCCGCCAACTCCGGGAGGACCTGCAGGCTGAGCGCTGCCAGTGTCTGGAGGGCCTGGAGCTGAGTTCAGGGAGCAGGAGCAAGAGAAGCAGCAGGAGGTGAATGGGTGTTCACAGTCAGGGCAGGTCTGGGAGGGGCTCACAGAGAGGGGCTCACAGGGGGCAGGTCTGGGAGGAGCCCACTGGGGGCAGGTCTGGGAGGGGCCTCACAGAGAGGGGGCTCACAGGGGGCAGGTCTGGGAGGGGCTCACAGGGGCAGGTCTGTGGGGCTCAAAGGGGGCAGGTCTGTGGGGCTCATGCTGTACCTCTGAGCATCTCCACTCACCCTTGCTGTGGACCACGGCTCTCTGGCACCGTCTACTGCAGACTCAGATGAGCTCCTGCTGCCCCCCTCTTCCAGCAAAGGCAAGGCACCCCCTATTTTCCTAACTCCCTCAGGTGCACTGCTCTCCAGCCCAACCTTCTCTGCCCAGCAGGGTGATGGGTTGGGGTGTCTGCAGGATTGATTCAGGGGGTGTTTTGAGGGGAAGAGGGGGTCATTCCCAGGGCGGCATGGTAATGGCTGGGCAGGGCTAAAGTCAGTAGTCAGGCTTTGCCTACAGGTGCCCTGTCAGTGCTTGGCAGCAGATGAGGGGCCCTCTGTAGGCTCTCTCCAGGACATCTGCCTGCTGAAGTGGGTGAGGCCTCATAGACAGACACGAGCTTGAGCCAGAGCTGCTACCTACTTATGAGAGGAGCCGTCTCCTCCACACACAGCCTGGCACGGGGCCCTCTTGGCACCCGGAAGGGGGAAGGGTGGAGTTGAGCCTGTGGTGACTGCTGTCCTAAATGTGGGCGTGAGGGGAATGCTGGCCCTGACCCTCCACCGCAGGCACTCAGGAGGGCCTCCTCTTTCAGCTGGAGGACCTGCGGGGCGTCTTACGAGGAGCTGAAGGCCCAGTCCCAGGAGGAAATCAGGGCGCCTGTGGGCGCAGCTGAAGCCGGTGGGACCCAGCGGACCCAGGACCCTAGTGGTGAGGCTCTTCATCTTTTTGGGGGGGACCCTCAGAAGACTCTCCGCTCGAGCTGCACAGTCCAGGCTTGCGGCCCCCTGAGAACTGACTTGGACCTGTCAAGCTTCTGGAAAGAGCCTGGCTCTCTTACCCCGCACGCCCCCTCATGGGAGGGAGCTCACAGCCTTTTCTGGGGTCCTCAGCATCATGGCAGCCCTCTGACGTCCCTCCTGTCCCCATAGCTCATCTTCCAACAGAAACAGCACCAGAGAAGTACAGTGTGGTGGGTAGAGGCATGCGTATGATCACTTCCTGAGGGGAGCTTGATGCCATGGGCTGTTGTGCGCAGTCACTGATGTGGCCACTGGACTGAGGCTGGTGGAGTGGAGATCTGAGGGGCGTGGTCCCCCTGTTTCCCTGCTCGCTGTCACTGGGCTTGTAGCTCCTGGAGGTGGCCTGTACATGTGTTTTGCATCTCCTTTGTCCTCCAGAGCCTGAGGCCTCACTGTGAGGGAGCTTGTGGCGTAGCTGTGGCTGGTGCACTCCGCCGGCCTCACCCCCTCCCTGCTTCTCTGCTTCTTTCTGCCCATGACAGAGCCAGAGGAGCAGCTCCAACAAAGCGCCCTGCGTGGGACCTGGAAGGCCTGAAGCAGGACTTTGTCCGGCGCCAGCAACAGGAGAAAGCTGAGCATGAGTCGGGCTAGAGCAGCTGCGGCTTTACTTTGAACAGAGGCTCAGGGAGGCCGAGAAGAGCTATCAGGAGGACCTGACCCCCCAACTTCAGCAGCGGCTCCAGGAGGGGACTGTCCACCCGCTCCCGGACACAGGGTAATGGCCAGCCCCTTCCTAGGCAGCTTGTCACCGCTTCACTCACCTGTAAGCTTACAGCTGTACACCAGGCCCCAGTGACGTGTGCTTTGTGGCTCCTTTGTCACTCAGAGTGCCCCCAGAACCTCAGAGGCCTCTGCCTGGTGGCCTGGCAAGGGGCCTGTCCCTGACGTGGGTGGGGACTGTACCCTCCATCTGGCTCTCCTGTTGTCTTTTTCTTGTAGCATTGCCAGCACGTTGTTTGGAGACGCTTCTTGAGGGAAGAACGTGGTGGGCAGCCGAGCCACCACGGGTGAGGCTGTGCCCTCAGTGTGGGCTGCTGCCTTCCACACTCCCTCATTCTCAAGGCCAACACCTCCTGCTCCTGAACATGGCTGGCCTGGAAAAGCCCTGTTCGGGCTCCTAGCATCCGGTCCCAGCCATCTCCTGTTTGCTCCCAGGAGCAGTGGCCCTGAGGGGACCATTCTCATCAGGCCTGTGTTTGTCCCATGCACTTGGGTCCTCTTCTCAAAGGCCAAACTGAGGGGGCTGGGGAGGGGTCAACCCTCCTCCGCCCTTCATGCTTTGTGAGGGGTAATGTGTTTGCTGGTGGCATTTTCCTTGTTTTCCTGGGGCAGGAAGTGGTGGGGAGTCCGAGTCCTTCCCTCTGTTGCTCTTCCCTGAGCCCTGGAAACTCAGTGGGATTCTTTGGTCCCCTGTGGCTAGTTGGGGAGGGCCCAGGGGTGGCTCCCTTTGCAGGGAGCAGGGCAGGATCTCTGCCATATCCCCGGCTGGACATTTGGACTAGTGTCCTTGCCCATTTCCTCATCTGTTGTGTGCTGCTCTGTGAGTTCTATGAGTCGGCTCCTGTCACGGTGAGATGCTGAATCTATGAGCGTGGCCTCAGGTCACCAGTGCCCCTGACCTGTTTGTACACGCAGCTGGAAGATGATGCCTGGGAGACCTCTCTGGATGTGCCTGAGGGGCTGCAGCTCACGGGAACCCCAGGCTGCACAGGGGAGGCAGCTTCGGGACTCTCGGATGAGCCTGGTCAAGGTGGGTGCCCCAGCCCTGGGGACAGCGGTGGTGGGGGCTCCCATAGTGCGGGGAGCATCCGTGGAGCATGAGTACAGAGCCCCTACCCATCCTTGGTGCCCGCAGGCCTGGCCCGTGTGTGTCTGCGTTGTGCACAGGACACAGCCCTTGAGGTGGAGGCTGAGGTGGCGGCCGCGTCCTGGCTCTGGAGACTGAGCACAAGGTGCGGCTTGCACTGCTGCAGGCCGGAGCTCAAGGAAGAGATGAACTTCTTGAAAATAGAAAACGAAACTTGCACGAAAAGCTGCAGCATGAAGTCGGCCTGAGAGAGGACTTGGAGAAGGTAAGTGTGGCCATCGTCGGCGCAATGCACACTGGTGCCGTAGGCACTGCAGAGTGTGTGGCTCCGGAAGGTGCAGGTCTCCGTCCCTCTAACAGTGCCTGGAGCCCAGCGCCCCCCACCAAGTCTGGCCATGGGTGAGGGTGGAGACCTCCCGGTCTCTGGGCAGTGCTGAGGCAGAGATTCTACCGCGCTCTGGCTGTTTCAGGGGTATCCCGTCTCATTTCCATCCCTCTGACTCAGCAAGCCAGGCTAGGGAATTTCTTCACTTGAACATGTCAGAGAGGATGCTCGGGGGACATTTGGGGTAAGGGAGTCAAGACCTGGGTCAGCTGTGTGCAAGGCAGCTGTGTATCCTTCCCACTCTGTTATCTCCAGCCCCATCCTAAACTTATTTTTAGTAAAGTTTTTTTTTTTTGTAACAGTAGCTCAGGCTACTTCTGGTCCAGTGTTTGGGGATGAGACTATGTGGTGCCAGGGTAGACTGCAGACTTTGGATGCAAAGATTGAGCCCCAGCCATTTGAGCCCTCCCTAGCATCTGTTAATAGGATTTAAAATTTGGGGGGCTGGAGCGTAGCCCAGCGGGTAGGGCATTTGCCTTTCACGTGGCGGCTCATGCCGGCCTGGGTTGATCCCGGCATCCCATATGGTCCCCCGAGCACCGCCAGGAGTAATTCTGAGTGCAGAGCCAGGAGTAACCCCTGAGCATTGCCGGGTGTGACCCAAAAAGGCAAAAAAAAAAATGGAGGCTGGCTGGAGAGATAAGCCCTGAGCATCACTAGGTGTGGCCCCCAAACCAAAAATAATTTGATTTGGGGTTTGGGGCCCCATCTGGCAGTATTCAGGGTTTTACTCCTGCCTCGGCTCAGGGATCACTCCTGATGAGGCTTAGGGGCTACATGAGCTACCACGACTTGAACTGGGATAGGGCAATTCCAAAGCAGTTTATTTATTTTTATTTTTTATTTTATTTTATTTGCTTTTGGGTCACACCTGGCAATACTCAGAGGTTACTCCTGGCAGTGCTCGAGGACCTTATGGGATGCTGGGGTTCCGAACCTGGGTCAGTCACGTGCAAGGCAAATGTCCTACCGCTGTGCTATTGCCCATGCTCCGTCCAAAGCAGTTTAATATGATTTTTTTTTTCCTTTTTTGGGTCACACCCAGCAATGCTCAGGAGTTACTTTTGGCTCCTTGCTAAGGAATTACTCGGCGGTGCTCAGGGGCACCATATGGGATACTGGGGATCGAACCGCATCAGCCGCATGCAAGGCAACCACCCTCCCTGCTGTGCTAGCGTTCGGTCCCTTAACATGAATTTTGGATAATGGAGTGGAGATTAGGCATAGATATTTTGCACCATTTTCTTTTTGTTGATGACATTTCTTTACCTGCTTCCCTTTCCTCTCTGAAGGTCGCAGTATCCACCTGCCTTTGGCATTCTGGTTTGTGCCCTTCTCACATGGTGCCCTCAAAAATATTCATCAGATGGGGCCAATCGTATAGTACAGTGGGAGAGCACTTGCCCTGGCACAGGGCTGACCCAGGTTTGATCCTCAGCATCCCATATGGTTCCCAAGCCCACCATGCCCACACCTGCCTGCACCTATACCCACAGCCACCCCACGTGCACCTGTTGCCCACCCCACACCTGCATATACCTGCACCCACACCCCCCCCCATTTGGTGCTTCTGAGTCAAGGAGTAAGCCCTGAGTGACACTGGGTGAGGCCGGAAACAAGCATATACACACATGTATTTATACATATACATACATATATGTGTGTATATGTATGTATACCTATGTGTGTATATATACTTTGTGCACTGTATATATGTGCACTTTACACATGTAAGTGTATATATATAAACACTCATACACACATGTAGAGATGTGTGATTACATGTATGTATATATGTATATATGCGTATGTGTGTGTGCATGTGTGTGTATATGTATATGTGTTGTACATATAGTGAAAGATGGCTTAAAAACAAATAACTTTTTCATTAAAATACTTGTTGGCGCCCAACAGAGACCTCTTCACACCCTGTGATGCCTCCACATGTTCTGCTGCTGCTTTTCTGCTTCCTTCCCAGCGCCCCATCTCTGCTGCTGGATGCACCCTGTCCCCCGTGATGCGTAAGTCCAGCAGAGCGACCTCTGTACTTTCGCCTTCTCCCTCAGGAGTCAGAATCTGCAATATTTTTCTTAAGCAGTTTCAGCCAAACCTTCACCTGCTCTGTGACCGTTGCCACATGTGGGTGGTTGCTGTTTGCAGAGAAAGTTTAAGTTGCTGCTGGCACCTTTTCTTTTCATTTTCTTCCCTCTTTAAATGATTGCTGCTCTGTAGGTAAAGCACAGTTTGGTTGAAGGTCACCTGGAAGAGCTTAAAGAAAGCTAAGGAGAAGCACGAGGAGCTGGAAGCATGAACTCCAGGAAAAGGAAGCAGAGTGGATAGTGTCAGGTGAGGACCAGAAGAGAAAAGCTGAGGAGAAGCTGGCGCTTCTGCTCCTGGAGCTAGAGGAACGGGCTGAGTGTGAAGCAGACCATCGTCCACAGGTTTGAGCTACGAGAAGCAGAGATGCGGGAGCTTCAGGAGCAGCAGGCCACCCAGATCCTGGAGCTGGAGGCGTCGCTGGTGGAACACAAGGCCGCCTGCGACGGCTGGAGCTTAGGCTCACCGGAGACGAGGCAGCGCCATGCGGCCAGTGGCCGGAGCCGGGTGCTGGGCCAGCGGCGGGGGTGGGGGCCTGGAGTTGGCCCTTCGCCTGAAGGAGGGACTGCGCACTGCAGCTGATGCAGGCTCAGGAACAGTGGGTGTCCCCAGAGAGGACAGCGTTCGCCTCTGGGAAGTGGGGAGAGGTGGCAGGGCACAGTGCAGGTGGTTGCTCTGGAGCCTCACCTGGATCCTCCAGGGGCTTGCACTCAGCACTCATAGCCACACCTGCCCACCCCTGTACCCACACCTGTGCTCACACCCACACCTATACCCACACTCGCACCTCCCTACACCCCAACCCACACCTTTACCTGTTGCACACATCTGCACCTGCCTGCATCCACACCTGTACTTGTGCCCACACCCCACACCTATACCCACAGCCACCCGTGCACCTGCTGCACTTCCCCACCTGTGCCCACACCCACACCTACACCTGTGCCTACACCGCATCCACCTGTATCCACACCGCCTCCATTTGGTGCTTCTGAGCCTGGAGTGCATCACACATCTTGTTTGTTCTGTGCACGGATTCTCATTCTAGCCATGGAGTTTCAGGGTTGAGTTGGTAGGTTAGGGGTGAGGTGCATTAGGATTGGGTGGGGTGGGTGTAGAGGCTAGGCAGTGTAGTGTTGGAGTTGGGGGGGAGGGGTCAGGCTGTCATGGTGGGTTAGGGTGCTGTGTCAGAGTTAGGCTTCGGCTGCATGTGGCAGAGGGAGGAGCAGGTTGGCAGACCTGAGGGCACCTGGCAGGGCAGCTCCTGAGCAGCTGCTGATTCTGTCAATAGTGGCGGCTCTTCACTGAGCCGTGGCTATTTACTTTGTGTTACCTCAGGTTTAGGCGCGCGGGAGATGACAGAAGTTCACGATTGGAACAGGGGCGCCTCGCTGCGGGCAGCCCAGGAGCAGCATGCCCAGAGAGCTGCAGCATCGAGCAGAGGCACCAGCAGCGCACGTTAGGGCCTGACCTCGGAGCCTCTCGAGACAAAGCACCAGGCCCGGCTGGCAGAGCTAAAAGACCTCACTGGAGAGTGAGCACCAGGCCTTGTTGAAAGCCTGCGTAGCCGGAGCTGCAGACCAAGCACGCTGCCCAGATCAGCATTATGGAGAACAAACATGCTTCCAGCCTGGGTGCCCTGAGTCCTGCCGCCTATCCGAAATCCCAGAGCATCCGGATGAGCCCCAGCGCACCCTGGAGCTGCTCCGTGCAGATTTTGAGGATCAGCTGCAGAAAGGATCCTTCTCACCACACTGGTCCTGACGCTTGGAGCAGGGAGAAACCACAACAGGAACATGACGAGCAGCACTTGACCCAGGACAGCCCGGGAGTGGAGACACACAGCTCCCGCCAGTGGAGAGGCCTGTACCGACCTGGCCTCCGAACCCGACCGCACAGTAGGTGGGGTGTGGAGGCCTGTCCGCCTGCTGCTAGCGTTTTCGGCGCGTGTGTGTGAGCTGGCGTCTGTCTGAGCAGTGACGGGCTCCCTGAGTGGGGTGCCATGTGCAACCTTCTCGGTAAGTCCTGCATGTACTCCACTGATCCTGGAGGCAGGGTAAGGTGCCTGGTCTTGTGGTGTGTGCTCTCAGCACCCCCTGACCCCTAGAGATCCTCTGGGGTAAGCACCCTTGCAGGACAGCCCTAAGTTTGCTTGCAGGAGCTTAGACAGGCCAGGTCTATTTCAGCGACTTGTTTGTCAGTTGCACAAGAGATGCTGAAGGCCATAAGGGCCCTAGGAATCCCAGAGCTGGGGTTGTGTACAGGCCAGTGGGACAGGGATGGGTGCTGGCAGCTTGTGGGTCAGCAGGCGGAGAGTCATGGTGGCACTTCCCAGGGCATGGACGGGTTATTTACATGAGGGTGAGAGGGGAGGTCGTTACTGCAGAGGTCCCTTGGTGCATGGGAAATGCAGGCAGGCTCTGGTGATGGTCTGTGGTTGCTCAGCTTTTTCCCATGGCCAGTGCTTCAGGAGTGCTTTACTCATTTACCCAGCGGTGTCTGGACTCTGCTAGACCACACTGCAGCGGGGCGCGGCAGGGCTCGGTCTGGCAAAGGAGTCTGTGAAGGGTGTGTACTCTGCTTAAGGTCCCAGACTCCACCTTGCTCTGGGGGCTTCCTGGGCCACTGGGCTCTTGTTCCCAAGGGCAACCACACTGCTCTCCCCATAACTGGCTCTGTGGGACCCCAGATACCCTCAGGACTGTCTGAGACTTGGCCACTGTACTTGAGGGACAGTGGCTGGGAATCTGAGAGGCTTGCTGCCTGGCCTGCGTTTTCTCAGGCCCCTGGAAGCAGGGAGCCACTGCTAGGCCACCAGGTAGCTTCTCAGGGCAAACCCCAGGTCTGTGTACAGGATAGTAGAGGCTTTGAAGAGGTCTTGGGGATTTCAGGTTCAGTTTGGAACAATATGTGTTCATAGGCATTGTTCATTGTCAGCAAGCATTGTTTGTACTACTGCATTGGTGTTAGTTTTTTGAATTTTTTACTTAGGGTTTTTTTTTTTTTTTTTTGTTTTTTGGGTCACACCCAGCAGTGCTCAGAGGGTTTCTCCTGGCTTCACCCAGGAATTACTCCTGGTGGTGCTCGGGGCCACCATATGGGATGCCGGGGATCGAACCTGGGCTGGCACAGGCCGGCCGCGTGCAAGGCAAAAGCGTCCTACCCGCTGGGCTATCGCTCCGGCCCCAATTTTACTGAGGTTTTTCTTCTTTAGGCATACTACTTGTTTTCTTAATGGTTACAAGTTGATAATAGTTCCTTTATAATGCTGTGAAGTTTAGTAGAATAACATTATGTTTTTATATTGTTTTGGCTCACACCTGGCTGTACTCAGGGATTGGTCTGAGTGCGTCTACAAGGCAAACACCCTACCCGTTGGCACAGTTACTTAGGCTCTTAGAATAACTTTTTAAGCTTATCTTTTTTTTGCAGAGTGGGGAGAAGGCCATGCCCTCCCTGTGCGAGGTACAAGTGGCCCTTGGTAATGCCTCCCTGCTCCTTGAGTGCTGCGCCCATTTGGAAATGAATGTATTGTGCTGGCAGGGCCCCTGGGTAGAGTCCTAGGCACCATCAGCCCAGCACAGTGCCCTTCTGGAGTATGTTTGCTGCTGTCCTTGGCCTCCGAGTCTGACCCCACGCCAGGGGCCCGAGGGCATGCAATTGGGCTTACTGCAGAGAGGCAGAGGGGGGGTTGGAGTGGTAGTGTGGGGGGACAGGGATGAGGGGTGGCGGGCAGAGAGGCAGACCAGTGGAAGCAGTTTGGGCTTCAGTGCTTCAGTTCTTTCCTTCCTGGCAGTGGGCCTCCTAGCTGAGGGCTGCTGGGCCATGTCCCTAATGGTACTGCTGCCAGCCCAGGAATCTTGTGATTTCTGTCCCTGCCTCTGTGCAGCAAGTGGACCTGATAGTGGAGTTGGGACCTGAGCTTCTTGGCAGTGACTGTGTGTGGAGTGGCTGGACTGGATGTCTGGTGCCGCTCTGCTCCAACAGAGAGCAGCTCTGGTCATCTAATGTGTTGGGCTTATGGGGGAAGTACATTGGCTTTGCTGCCCGCACAGCCCCAGGGGCACTGGCCATGTTACCTCCTGAACCATGGGACAGTCCCCCGAAGCACTTGAGCACTGGGCCCTGAGCCAGGGGACAGACAGGCTGAGTGCACTGGGTTTGGGCTCAGTGCTGCTGGTGGGCTGTGTCCCGGACACCTCCTTCCCCTCCTCATCCGGCAGGAATATCTGGGAGGCGTGTGGACATTCTGGACCCTCCCCTGGACTGCTGTCCATGGTCCATTGGTCCATCATTTGTTGGATCTGGGGCTGCTCCAGCATGGCCTGGGACCTCGTGATCACTGCTTGCTCGGAGAAGGGACAGGCATCACTCACTGTGGGTTAATGGCATCGTGTTGACAACAGTTGATGTGCTGCTGCAGATTGAATGTGTGAGTGGAAAGAAAGGACGCTTTGCAGGAGGGAGAGCTTCAGCAGCTTAACAGTGAGCAGACAGGTCTCTGTCTCAAAATGGAGAGATGCATTTTTCGCTATCTTCCGAGCCTCAGATCCAGTAGGAGTGATTGCCCCTACCCTCCCTTTACTGACGGTGTAGCCTGGCACAGAAGTGACCTTTGACCATTTTTTGGAGCAAGCATTTCTGACTCACCACTTTACACCTTTGTGCAGTGATCTCTGCTGTCCATCTCCAGAATTCGTCTTCGTCCCAAGCGAGAACATGCCCATTACACAGTGCTTCAAGGAGTCCTGTCCCCATTGCCCACTGATCCTTTCCTGCCTTACGGGCTCAGTGAGTGTGCGGTGTGCCTGAGTGTCCACCTGCTTATCTCCCGGGTCTTCATATGTCAAGCAATGGTTTGTTATGCCTGAGGACTGTTATGTTCCCTGGAACTCTGTCCATCTGTCTGTAACTGTGACATCTGTTCTGGGGCTACTGAGGCCATC